>DWON01002737.1:0-19792 GCA_018251015.1 Phocides pigmalion okeechobee
GAAGTTCTATTTAAGGATGGACGCGGATGCGTTCCTACTCTTGAGGACTAAGATGGTCGCCTCCAATAATGTGTATATCTAAAATGTGTATCAATAGTCTGTTAGTCTTATTGATAGTGATGATGATGATGATTATGGTGATGATGATTAAGCTTTATTTAAATATAAACACATTGCAAAGACACTGTGATATAAAAACCTCGTTTACAGTGAGTTTTTTTTTATTTTTGATCGATAGTGCTTAAATATTGCAGTTAATACTATTAGAGCATGTTTGTTAACTAATATAGCAACGATTCATGTAAAGTTTTGTATGTTTTCAAACATTTTTTTTATGTGAGAAGAGTACGCATCCCATAGACATCCACGTACATGCACAAACACGACTGAAATCCTGTTAGAGCTCGAACGTAGATACGTTGCTACTCCTGAGGACTATCATGGTCGCCTCGCTTCAAAGTGTAGCCGGCAACCGCCCCTCTCCAACCCAAATCAAGTAATGCTTCACGGCGGATTATGAGGGTGACGGTGGTACCTCCCTGGTCGAACTACAGTTCTCCCACCTTTACTTGAAAATTAACATGAAATAAGCACGTTGAAAAATGGAAAACTGTGTCTCAAAATGTCACATATATCGTCGTAAATAGACATGTATTTCAAAATTGAGGATCTTGGAGTGTGCATACATTTTGGAAAGAAGGAATATTTTAATATCCCTGATATTAAAATAAAAAATAGCTAGATAAAACTAATTAATTAATTATATATATTTTTTTACTTTCATTTTATCATCTAGTGCAAAATTTCCGCATCCATCCAGAGTTGAGAGAGAGAGAGAGAGAGAGACAAGGCAGAGAATGCCCTCAGGCATTAAGTTTGCCCCTATTGTAATGTCTTTTTAAGAGGTGATACAATAAATCATTAAATAAATAAATAAATAATATGAATAAACAAAAATGTAAATTATAATTATAACGATTTCACGATGTCTCGATAAAGTCGAATGCGATATTACTTTAGGGAAGTACCCTGATATCGATTAAATTATCCTACACGATTCCGTACGGAAATTTCATAGTAGAAACTAGTATTTACATACTATTTACAGGTTTATACTAGTTTTATGAATTAGAAGGTCCATAAAAAATTACATTTATGTCAATAATTTAGATGACCATGTGGTTGATGATTAATATTTTTTATCAGCAACTTAGTATAAAATTGATTTGTTAAATAATCGACTGCCTGCATGCATGCTGTTGAATTTAACTATTTTTCGACAAAATGCACATATTGGGGGTAATATATTATTTATCATTTTCTACCATTTTCCAACTGAATATAATGTTTTTATTAAAATAAAAATGCTTTTCTATCAACTTACATGTTAGTTAACAATTTGGAGATTAAGAATTTTTTAGCAGTTTTGTTCGTTACTTCATAGTAAAACAAGTATTTTAGACGCAATGGTTTAGATTATATTAAAAATACTACACCACAAAACAATTGTTTCGATTCTGCAACTACTTTCATAATTCGAAATTATTTTAATTTAGGAAATTATTGCTATATTTTTACCTCATTATATTACGTATAATTAACGTATAGACATTTTCATTACAGTAAGCGTTAATTAGTTATGTAAAATTTAATAAAAACTATAGCATAAACCGTGCTTTTGTGATAACCTTTTGCAACACTGGATGTGTTGCTGTTGTGATGCTGGCATATTTAAATTATAAAAAATAATTTAAAATGTATCTGATACATGAAAAGTAAGTAAATATAAAAGAACAGTAAAATATTTTTAAAGAACTTTTGTAGAATAAATATGTTCGATGATAGCTGGTTTCACAAAATAAAATGGTTTCTGTTTTTGTTTATAAACAGCGGTCTTGAAAACTATTTATTCTCATTAGTGGTCAATTATAACACGTTAGACAAGTAATTGCATTCTTGAAATAATAAACTTTACTGTTCATTTTAAATATTTTGATATCTAGTACTCAATTTCCTACACTACAAAATTGCTTTTAATACTACCGAAGACTTTGTTTGTTCTTATCAGAAAACAAACATGTCCAACATATACAGTATAGTTGCGAGACCCAATCACTTTGTATTTTGTATGGAATTACTCATTTCTCATGCTTTAGACCTTTATTAATATGTAAATATCTCGACAAACAAAACGTTTTACTGAGAATCAATAGTTTATTTTGTATGCAATAACTATTTATCGGTTATTTGAAAATACTAGTTACAATAACTATCTATATTTAATAATTTCTTCTACTGTTACGCCAGTGGGCTGTGAGTGGGTCTGAAAATAATTAATTCGTTTCATCTTGTGAAGTTTAACTTTTGCAAATCTACATAAACATAAAAAATAAAATTTCCATATCATTATTCCGATTACTTTATCTGAGTGTTGCCAAGGAGCGACTGTGTTGCCAGATACAATATGAGCGTCGTTGCCAAGTTTTGCGTATGAATATCTTATGCTTTATCGGTAGAAATGGCTGTAAAAGAATTATTACTAGTACTTACAATAGACCTGGTATATTTTATATTATTTTTTGACCAGCTTTGCTTCAATTCAGAATTAATGTAAGTATATCTCTATATTTTATAAAACTAAGTCTCCTGTCGCGCCTGACTGTCTGTTCGCAATAAACTCAAAAGTGCAGGACGGATTTTCTCAGTTTTCAACAACAAGTAGAGTGATGCCTGAACAAGGTTTTGGCGCATAATAAGTTAAGATTTTTTAGTAAATTAGGTGAGAACTTAAATAGTTAAATTCAATATATATGATATGATTTTAAACTAATATTATCGCGGAATTCACACATTCCATCAATTACCGCTACGCCAACATTAATTATACCGATCTGACATACGAGTACACTTCCAGATTCGATTGTTGGCTAGGCAGACATCTAAATGACTAATGGGATTTTCTGGGATTGTGGGGATTATTGTGGGTCTGGGTGTTTGTGTACACGACATCATATGGCAACAGTCCATGTCGAAATGTGTGTAGAAATAAATCAAAATCAAAATTTAAATATTTTTATTCAAAGTAGATTCTTTACAGAATTTTTTTTCAAAGTCGATGAATTAGCACCGACTCGTAAGGTGTTTCGTTTTGGAGAAGAGTCGCCGAAAGAAACTCCAAAACATACATGTCTTCCATCTTTGCAAAGCGTTATTTATATATTTAAAGTTTTATGTAGATAAGCAACGAAAAGTATTTCATAAGATTTTCTTTGAGTGTAATTTAAATACGTCAAATTATTTTATCATTAAGGAGAAATACGAAAGGTTCGTCAAAGGAACTGTAATTTGAGAAGTGTCCGAGGGAAAATCATAATGAGAAAATTTCGGGCCTAGAAAGAAAAATTGTGTCCAAACAGAAATTAAAAGAAATTTCCACCGAAATAGAAAGCCTTATTATGATGAATGATAAAACGATTTGGGAAAAATATTAAACAGAGGACGTTTCTACGGGAGCAACGCGTCTTAAGAAAAGTTAATGATGAAATCAATTTGCAAATTAATGTATGTAACATACATAAGTTTTTAAAGAAAACTAGCGCTTCGCCCCGTCTTCGCACGCTTACATTTACGACATCACATTACAAATGTTTGGAAATATCAGCTTTTCTTAACAATAATATGCATGTATGATACATATAAACCTTCCTCCTAAACCACTCTGTCTATTGATGAAAACCGCATTAAAATCCGTTGCGTAGTTTGAAAGACTTAAGCGCACAGACCGCCGGAAGAGACTTTATATTAAGTAAGCGTCATTGTATTATAATAAGTACAAATATTAACAAACTATCATACATACCTCCTTATGTTAAATGGTCATTGTAAAATATGTGGATCTACATACAACTCAAATAACATACAAACTCTTAAATAAAAATTGCGTTTATATTTTTATTGTATTGTTGTAATTCAAAAATATATTATTGTTGTATTTATATCTCAAAAAACCTGTTCCCTTAGATATCCCACTCACAGGTAAATATGAAATAAAATGGTTAGTATCTTTAGATGAAACTAAACTAACTCTTAAATAAATATCGCATTTATAATTATTATTTTTGTACTAACATTCTCTATAATTTACGAATGCCAGCATCATGTTTGAACATAAAATTTTATGATGAACTAAAATTAGCCGTATACATTCCAATGAACAATAATTAAATGCCACAAAATGTGTCATCAATACGAGCTTCTGTATGAAATTCACAAATTAAACTTTATTAGCTAATTAACGCATTAAACACAAAACTATTGAGGTTTCCTGAACGCGCGATTGTAAAACTTATTAATTAACATTTTAATTTGTCCAAAATTTGACAAAAAAGTCATAGGCTACGAACATTCTGGCATAATGGGGTTGCAGTATTAATTTTGTGGCGCATAATGAAACGTATATACATATATAAATATATAAAGAGAATATAATTAAAAAAATCTGTACAATAATGTCATAAAACCAAATTATCAAAAGTCAAAGGAAGAGATCACAAATGTCCTACTTAATATTATTTTATGTAATTTGATAAAAATAAGTATGTTAAATAATACTAAATTAGCGCTGGAGGATTTTTCTCATTACTTGTATATAGATGTATTGTCACGCAGTGACTATGTCCCGTAGCGCTTCTTAACTACATGTTTTATAGTACCATTTCGCAATTTTTACAAGAATTTTGAGTTCTTCTGATAACAGAGACACGAAATGGCATTACGCATCCCCACTACGTAATCAGTTAATACATTCTGATGCTGCAGACATATTCTGTAAATTTTGAAAAGAAAATTTTTAAGTGTTATCGTTGTGTTCATAACAGTTTTTTTTTAATTATCTCTGCAACGATTCGTCTCAAGAAATATTTTTATCATGTCCTGTAAATATACAAGTATGTATATTTCATTGTATGCCAGTGACTCGTGATAAAAACAAGATGGCGTTATGCCAGCTTACAAAGAAAAATGTTCGTAGCCCTTGGATCATTACACAGAAATACAATGTACCAAAAATCACATTAAAAGAATATTACATTGTATAAATAATATAAAGCTCATCTAAACATTTAAATACACAAGTATCTTGTAAAATTGTATGTTATACAAAACAATATATCCATTTACAAATATATAAAAAATGTCGTCAATTAAAAAGGTATTATGAAACATCATTGCTGTTAAAAATAAATCTTAGAATAAGTAATTGCAAAAATGTAAACAATACTTTAGTAATATTATTTCAATCCATTTACGAAGGTAATTTCAATACTTATAATTTGAGCCTTTTTGAACTAAATATCGATAAAGACGTACTTAACTAAGAGCTACTCAGTAATATAAGATTAGAAGACAGTATCAAAATAACTATGCATTACAAAATAGTGATGGTGATGATTACGAGTCTACTTATCAAAATTTATTCTAAGCCTTATCTTGTGCACTGTACACCGGGCGACGTCCGATCCCGATTTATCCTATATACATTACTATTTTCATACTCAGTCGCTTTATCACTTTACTAGCGTCTAAATTGCCCTGTTTACGCGTTATCCGTGTGACGTCGTCGTCAGATATCGTTCGCGTCCCCCACATACCCCTCGTCAGGGCTTTCCGAACAAATATCCGACGCACACTTAGCATTCGACACTTGCGGAAGCGGCTTCAAAACACTCTCCGTACCTTCACCCGGCATCCTAGCATCAGTAGTCTGTGTATCGACACACCGTGTTTCCACCTGATAACACCTTCCTGCGCCCTCAGCTATGCCCATCGGTACCATCACAGCGCACGTACCTTTCGGATTCACCCACGAGGAACAACCTTCTGGAGGCGCGCAACATTGCACTGTCTCCGTTTTATATCCTTCGGGAGGCGAAGGAACGAACTCTTCATTATAATACACAGTTCCGTTCCCGACGAAGGCAATTTGCCTATTCCGAGGCACAGGGTAACCCTCCAACGTGCGCCTTACGTTCGTAGCGTTGAAAACCTCGAAATTGGGACAAGTCGGCGGGGTCGTATTGAATTCTGTGTCCTTGGCGAATTTGCATACAAGTTTCTGGCCCTTTGGCCTATTATGTGGTAAAGTCTGATAGAACGGGCCTACAACAGAATAGTTCGACATTATTGGCGGTCGACAGGGATGTTTCGGAAGGCCGTAGTCGTACGGATAACCTTCGCTGTCTAAAAAGCATCCGGGATTTAAATGAACATCCGCGGAATGTTGGTACATAGCGTTTTGTGGTATACTCATACTTGTCAAATTTTGTTGATCTTGCCACGTGACTTGTCTTGGCACACTCGGGGCGGTGAATGTGGTTTCTTCCTCAAACCCATCGTTTGCAGTCTGCGCTTTGTATACAGAGAGCACCGTGTTCTCGTTTTGAGTGTTGTTCGCTACGGTTTCAGCGTCGCTAATTAGGTCAGGATTCCTGTCTACAAAGCCTTTCATGTTATTGCTTTGGTATGCGTCGCTCGACTCGTAATCTCGAGTCGTCTGCACTGTGTAATGCAAAGCGTGATGCGAATGAGCGTTTACAATAACGCTTCCATTATTCTTCGGCAAAGAACCGTTGCTCCTACTGTTTGGTAAAATTTGATTACAAAGGGCTACATCTTTCCCGCTTTCCTTTTTCTTTCGACTTCGCGTGTCTGTTTTAAACTTTAATAGTACAACAGCTATTATAGCTATTAATAGTATGAATATAACAAAAACTATCGTAATTATCACTACTAAATGTCTATGAGGAAATGTTACAACGATCACAACTGGCTCTTCTTTCACTAAAATTTTGATCGTGTAATTGGCGCGCGCTTTACCCGCCGAGTTCTCTGCGATACATGAGTATGTACCATTATCATCGTTGCCAATATTAAATATGAATAATTCACTCTTTTTGTCGATGACACCATTTTCGACATAAAATACGTGATGCGGCTCAGAGGACGATGTCGAATAATTGCGAATTATTTGTCCCTGGAACAACCATTTAACTTTTGCTTCTGGTATAGCCTTGACAATACATTCGAGGGTGACATTGTTGCCTATATTCGTCTCTAAGTACACTGACGTAGGAGTCAATTTCGGAACGCAAGCCAAATCAATTTCACTTATACTGACGATCGTCCGTTTTTTCATTCGTTCAGGTAGCGAACAAATCGGTTCGACAGCGTGGGGCATATTGAAATTCAGAAGCCAGCTATGTAGGTCTCTCAGATGACAATCGCAATTCCAATTATTGTTTTGAAGGTCGATCCCTCGTAACGTATCGGGGAACAAATTATCGCCTTGAATATTTGATAGCCTGTTGGCGTTCAGTCGCAGCCATTCCAGGTGCTTTAAACCTGCGAAAGCTTCTGGTTCTATAGTTTCAATTTTGCACTCGCTCAGTTCTAAAGTATTCAAATATGACAAATGCTGAAAACAGTGACTTTTGATGCTCGTTATAGGATTGTTATTCAATGAGAGCCTCATCAAAGACGGAAAGAAGACGAAATTGCTAGACGGAACGACGGTAATGTAATTATTGGACAGATCCAATTCGACTAGATTGGCGAGGCCCCTAAAGGCATGGTTATCGATTTTCTGCAGCCGACATCTTTGTAAGTAGATTTTCTGTAAGTCTAACAGGCCGAGTTTATAGAATGTTTCCTTTTGTAGAACTTGCATGTCATTTCCTGCGAAGTCCAATACCTGTGTTTCGGAGTCGAGCGAGTTCGGTATTGTTTTGAGATCTTTGTCGGTACATTCTACGTGTCGTTTGCCGTTCTTCCATTTGCATATACATTGGGAGGGGCAGGCAATGACTGGGAGGAGGATGCACGTAGTACACAAGGCGATCAGCCTCACGTCTAAGCACCTCTTGACTCTCATATTGCCTTAAGGCATTCGCGTATCAGCGGAGATGGCGAGCATTATCTGAAACAAAGAAAAAGGTATTGAATTACGGTCGGGCTCATTCACGTGTTAGCTCAATATTATTTTTCCTCTGAATCTCTTGCTCGCGCGGATCAATAAACAGACTGAATTGAATTATGAGTTGCTCGGAGCCTGTTACAGAAATATGGTACACTGAACATTCCTTTTGATATACAAGTATTTGTAAATAAATTGAGCGACGGTAATCGTTTCAAAGTACTACATTGATAGAATCAAGACATTAAGGTACAAACGATTTATGTACTATTACTTTGACTTTTGTATTTGTACAATCAAGCGTTGAACATTTAAGGATCACAGTTATAGAGAAATATAGTAAATGTAACAAAATAGTTCTTGTCTTATTGAGAGCTCAGTTGTGTTCATTTTGGGGTTCACGCTGGAAGTTCGACCCAATTTAGTGTGTCCTAAAATTTACTATCACATACTGTATCCGAACTCTAAGATGACTCCATGCAACTTTAGATTCGTGTGACATTTACCAATTCATTCTTGGCCACGTCCGATTATGGCATTGATTATGCTCCTATAATTTCCAACGTTTATCCAGCAGAGGAACAGTAATGGAATCGTGAGTACCCGTTATAAATATAATAAAATGACCTTCATTATCGGTGGCCGGTGGTCGTTTATTGACATTCAAAAAGAGTTCTGTAAAGGATCTTTTTTTAATAAAAATATTTTAATTTTGAATTAATAAACAGGTGGCTATAAGCCGTGCTAACCTTGATGACGACGTGTTGGAAATGTGACGTAAATAGGTTGCCGCTTTGACATGTTTAGTACGGTACTCCCATTTAGCTTTAATATGCGAAACTTGTTACCCGTGTACAAATATTTGCGTTACGCTGAAATCTTCGAGCACTAACAACTCTCAAATTAAGCGCGGCAGACAGTGACGAGCGTGACTTGGTTCGTTTTAATTTGCTCTTGTTCTCGTCAACGTCGAACGTCTTGTAACGTTGTATTGTGTATATTTTGACATTTTTATTTATTAGACGTTTAATATTACATACACGTAGATATGATAACGTGGACATACGATTTTAAACTAATATCATCGCGGAATTTATACATTTTAATATGTAACGGGTCCGGGCGTTCCCCAACCAGGTAGACTAACGACTTGATAAGGATAGCGGGTAACCACTGGATGCAGAGGGCACAGAAATAGTCGGAGTGGCGGCACTTGTGGGAGGCCTATGTCCAGCAGTGGACGCGTTAAGACTGACACATGGAACAGGTACTCACGGTTAATGCTTCATAATTGCCTATTAAAAAGCGTTAATCGTGACCACAGTTGGACAGATGGACAATTGAGTAGACAGTGAAAGTGCGGGTAGGCTGTTAATACCGAACATATAATTTTTTTATCTCAAGCATATTGGAATCAGTCGCGCATGGACCGCTAGTGAGAGCGGTATCTCAATGCTTAATGTGTAGGCGAGTCAGTCATTCACTACACGTATAGGTATAGGCACTACATAGGGCACCAAGTACAAATGTAAATCAAAATCGAAATAGGTGCTTTCAATTTCAATCCAATATCATCCTGAGAAGAGAACCGTGTAAAGCAGTGATGTTTCTCTGCTATTCCACTACTGGACGCGATTCCTCTCAAGATGAGGAGCATTCGGCTAAAATTCACCACGCTTGCCAAATGCGAATCGAGACTTCATATACTTTTCAAAACTTTTGGGAAAACTCTCAGGAAAAATTGCGAGGAAACATTCTTGCTTGAAGTTTCTTAACAATGTTTTCCTTCGCCGCTGATGTAAATGATAATCAATTTCTAATACGCTCATAACTTCCAAAAATCTATGTGCCAGAGATTCGAACTTAATACCTCTCGTGTAAGAGGCGGCAATGTTAACTACTACGCTATCACTGCTTCTTTGTGCTCCAGGGATTCGAACCCTGATCCGAGAGAAATTTTATTTTGAAATAATTATAGACGCAGTTGAAATAAGGCAGTAGCTTTATTGCATCGTGTAAAATGAAGTTCAAAATATGTATTTTTTTACAATGAGATTAAAGAAGTGTTTGTTTTAACAACATTTACGCTAGATAAACCCATTAGTTTTGTACAACATGACAATATTCCATTAATTATAAATATATATAACAAATTAAAAAAATAAAAATAAACATAAACATAGTTCATTTCAAATGGTTATACAAGCAAGTGGCAAGGGCCCCTGTACTGGGTTAGTAAACCTGTTTACTGGGTACTCCGCTCTTTCAACGTAGACAATATTAACAATTTGAATTTTAAAGGTTACAGTATAAGAAATTATAACTAAGGAACATTACATAAGTAGGCAATTATAATTATTTATCCATGCGGTTCAAAATGATACTTAATAAGAGTGACATTAAGTGAGCGCGATCGTGTGTGTGTGTGTATGCGTGTGTGTGTCAAGTGTTTAAGCATGTGTATAGTTAGTAGATAAGTAGTTCTGTTTCTTCATAATTAAGGGTAAGGAGAGTTTTTGTGAGATTATGTTTTAATTCAATACAGGTCAGAGAATATACATATGTTTAATTTAGAATTTAATTTATTGTGTAGATGTTGTGATTGGCTTTTTAAATTATTTTTTCTCGAATTTAGTTTTATTTTGTGTGATAGTATAAACAGGCAGGTTATACATATACATTTTTATATTGAACCCAACCTGCAGTAATAACATGACGAAAATGTGTAATTTTATCGATACTTGTTTTTATTACCGAACTACAAAGTGGCGCCTCTAGCGGAATAAAAGTGCACTAAAATACAATGGATAACAAAACGGTTAATAAAAATGTAGATTTAATGTCTGAAGTAACTTACACAGTACGACAAAAACACGTCTCTAAATATTATAAAACAGAGTTTCCTGTCGCGTCTGTCTGTCTGTTCGTGATAAACTCAAGAAGTACTGGACGGACATTGTCACAGTTTTCAACAACAGGTAGAGTGATTCCTGAGGAAGGTTTTGATGCACAATATGTTAAGGTTTTTTTTGTAAAATGGTCGAAAAATTAAATAGTTAAATTCAATATAGTAATTCAGTCGTCGTTCGAAATCGATGTTTCTAGGTGTTAGTGACTGGATGCATGTATGAAAGAAAAATAATATAAGCAAATATAAAGTCTATTATTACCCGAGCGAAGCTGGGCGCTTATTTATAAAGTAGAAATAGCAAACTAAAATGAAGTCCACCTGATAAGAGGTCTGCCACCCGGATATATGTAACTTCATAAAGGAGAAAAGTATTTGAAGTCGATCTCAGATGCATTGCTACTCAGGACTAAGGTGGTTGCCGGCTGACTTAAAAATGTTGTAAATGAGTCGATAACCACACCTTTCTAGCGAAACACATTTAAAATTCAGAAATGGGTAGCTGTGGTATCCCCCGGTCGAATCGTGTGAGTATCTTCCAAACAATATCTTAGTGATCGGATGAAATCGTAACGAAAAAATATGTTCCGATACCCGCCCAAATGTATATATGCTCCAATACATTATTTATTTGTATCGGTTGCTCTGAGTTTGCTTTTTCTTATTTGTTGTTTCAACATGTTTACACCGTCACTACGTAGCGTCGGCAAAAAAATGCGTCAGAACTCGCTGTTGGATATCGGGGAATTTATTACGGTACATTTATACATTAGGCTGTCTGTGCCTGATGGGACGTTCCTAAGGCGTTCTAGTGTATTGACCTGTCTTAGGTCACAGTAGGACTTTGTACTTACTTTTAAAAAAATGACGTCCTAAAATTCCTGGAAGATAAAATATTCAAATTGATAGTTATTGAAAAAAAATAAGAATATTGAAATTAAAACAGTTTGATTATTAAAAAAAAAATAACGGAAAGATAAAAAACAAACAAAGAAAACTATTCCGATATAAGGATAATAAACGCTCTTTCCTTTTGTCGGTTATTTTGTTTTTATGTGAGAAGAGTAACAAACGAGCATGCAAACCACCTGATTTTAGGTAATCGCAGCCGACAATCACAAACACGACTGAAATCCTATCTGAGATCGGACGTAGATGTGTTGCTACTCTCGAGGACTAAGATGGTCGCCTCGCTTCAAAGTATTGCCTTCAACCGCACCTCTTCAACCGATACACAAGTAATGGTTTACGGCGGATTATGAGGGTGGTGGTGGTACCTCCCCGGTCGGACTATATTTCTCCCATCTTTACTAATGATTAATTATCACCTGACAATCGAACATCAATAATGACATATTGTCATGCTTTATGAATGTCATCAAATCAATTACAGTACCAATCGGTTCCAGATTAAGATATATTAGCAACATCTGGGACACCAATCATCTGCTAATCACCACCTGGAATGGATGCATCAATTTAACGCTAATTATATTGTTGACAATGCAAAGATAAGTCTCATTATATTCAGTTAATTAGTTTAATGATTTAACAAAATGTAAATTGATCTAATATTATGTAAACAGTACGACCTTGTTTCATCGTAATCGTAAAATCATAATCGTGTTTTGTAGGTTTAGAACATAACCATCTGGATTTTATGAGTTGCATTAATATTAAAAAATATAAATCAGGTTTTCATTTACATGAAATATAATTTTGTAGTAATATCATCGCGGAATTTATACATTACCATGTTACTGATATTTCCGATTAACGTGGTCGTGGCTGAACTAAACGGAGTTTAGCCGTGACCACGGTCCGTCCCATTTTCACTAATGTACACAAAAACGCTTTATTTAATTATAATTACGTTTCATTTCAATCGGTGTATAAAAAAATGTGTTAATTTGAATGTTGCGGGTGTGAGTACATGAGAACTTTTTGCTATTAGAAAATCAGTAAAAATCCAAAAGATTAAGCCCACGTGATGGAAGTCTCGGACAGCAGCTAGTAAAGCATATAAAGACATCATAAGCTTGGTAATTATTTGTTTTTCTTTCATTATGGTATCATTAATTTTTAAATAAATAAATGTTCTCGCGGTCATACAATAGATTGTTTACGTCATACGTCTTTGCTGTTTCAATTTCTTACAGAAAATACTTTATCTAGTCCTCCGTTTACGCAAAAGTTAGCATGTTAATAAATACCATCTGTTCGTTTTACGAGCCTTATGTAGAGTTACCTGGATTCGCTAAGTGGCGTCTTGTAAGTGTTTTTCCTCGTACGACGGAGACATATTGGCCGTAAACACATTGTTTGAGAAAAATGGCCGTTCTTGTCTGAGCGTTGCGGCTTAATAATAGTGAGTGTACGGTTAACGTTATGTTGATACGCGCTTCGAATAATATGAAGGGAAGAAATAATACGCAAAAGTTGTGTGAAAAGTAGCAATCTATTTTAACGTTTCTTTTTTATGTGAGGAGAGTAGCAAACGAGCATGCAGGCTACCTGTGTTAAGTAGTCGTTGTAGTTTGTAAACATCGACGTCAAACTTTAAATAAGACTGTTGTGAGTAACGTGTAACCGCTGGATGCAGGGGGCACGGAACCGGTCAGAGTGGTCTGGGGGAGCCTATGTCCAGCAGTGGTCACGTAAAGGTTGATGGATAGATGAGTAAAGTGTATAGATGCGTTGCTGATACTACTGAGTTGCGTTGTTGATACTCGGTAATGAATTGGTCGATCGATGTAGCCGATAAACACACCTCTCTAATTGAAACACAAGAACTGTAATGGTCGCCTGGTTACCGAGTGTAGCCGGCAACCGCTCCACTGAAACACAAGTGCTTGGCGGCGGATTATGAGAGAGGCGGCAGTATCTTACCAGTCGACTGTTGTTCTTTCATATTGCAAAATTTAGTTCAAGATTGTAACTTGATCATTTAATATTTGACCTCTATGATCAACGATGACCCAATGACAAGACTGATTGGTGTGAAGCAACTTTAGCTCGACAATAACCTTATTTGTTTTAAATTGTTATGTGTAATTTGTTTTGATTTAAATTAAAAATTGATGGAGTTTCTTTCGCTACTTGTTCTCTATAGCGAAGCATTTACAGAGGCGATCGTAAATTTTATTGACGATCAAAAATATTTACGTAACTTTGTATAAAAGCATTTTGGCTTTACTTAAACTTTAACTTTGACTTTATTTTAATTTTAAATTTTACTTGGAATGTGCTGGCATAATCTTAGCTGCCTTTTGGCTACCAATAAGACATAGTGGATGAACAATATCCTTACCATCGACTGGATACAATTTTAAGAAAAACCGCATTAAGGGCAGAATAAAGATCTAAGATGGAACGAGCTGGTACTTCCTTTGCTAAAGGCTTTCCCAGGAGCAAATGGCTCCCATTCCACATTAGGCACGCTTCCACGCCTGACAACAGACGACGTTTCAGGTAGTAACTTATCATCAGATGGTCTGCATGACCGTTTTCTACGTACACGTGCCAAAGAATAAAAGATTAAAGCCTACTTTGTACTAACAGTTTCATATTTTTCGATTCGCCACCAAGTTCCAAACTCATATATAACGCCTCTAATCGATTTCTTCGAGAGGGAGGCGCGGGAAAACTTAAGATTAAACCCTCAAGTCTCAAGGAGACTCGATTCCGATCACGCACCCCAACTTCCCTCGCACCGAAATGATAAGGCGAGAGGAATGATATAACAGTTTAGTATCCAAAATACTTTCAGGATTCCGGAGCTAAATAGGTTAGAATGGAACCTCGTTACTTACGGCTATCTATTTTTCTGTCTGTAGTTTTTTTATTATGAATAAGTAAGAAACGGGCATGCAGGCCACCTAATGTTAAGTTGTCACTGCAGCCCATGGACAACCTCAATCAATTTCAAGTAGAACAGAAGTTTTATTTAAGGATGGACGCGGATGCGTTCCTACTCTTGAGGACTAAGATGGTCGCCTCCAATAAAGAGTATCCGGCAACCACACCTCCCCAACCAAAACACAATACATGAAGAACATGTTGCTTTATGGCGGGTTATAAGGACGGCGGTGGTACCGGCTCGGGCGAGCTCTAACGGCTCTACCACATTTAAAAATATCACAAAAGTACAAAAATTCGAATACTGAACAGCAAATTAGGGATAAGAAAGATAATTTCATTACGATCTAATAACAAAAAATAAATTAACAAATTAATCGCTCTTCAGAATCTCTACAATAAAGCATCCTCTTTTCTATTACTGCGAAATAAGGTTAATGTTACTTTGATTAATAAAACCTTCGTCTAATTTGCTCGGGGATTTCTTTGATAATTCCTAAAGTAAAGGTATAATTTATTATTTATAGTAGGTACTTGTGAAACGTTTCGTTTTACGTACGCTAATATTTCTTTTTGTTAGGACTGTAATGGAAACGTGCTATAGAAATCATATTACAGAATGGAAAGTTGCTCAAACAACAGATTGTATTACTTTGGTACTGGTGATTTATGTTAATGTGAGATTTTTATGAAAATTTGGCATGTTTGTAAACATTTTGTTTATTACAAACTTGCTGTGCTCGCGACTTCGTCCGGTGTTTGACATACATTGACATAACTTCTTTTTTTTTTAACTGATTTAAATGAAAAAGACACTAAATTTTAAGTGAAGCCCACTACATTCAAATCGGATAACTTAAAATAAGGCTATCTTAACTATCTTAGTTTTCTGAATTGGCGATAGGCGACTATATTAGGTTTTAAAATTAGCGATGTTAAATTAAAATTCAAATTAAAATTCCTAGAAAATTTAAAGTTAAACCATAATGTTGCTTTATCGTCATTTCGACCACAACAAAATTCTTTCTACAGTCCACATATTTTCCCCTTTCTTCATCTACATCCTCTGGAAAAAAATGCTGTAAATATAAAGAATTTAAAGTATAAAAAACTAAGTTACTAAACACAGTGACAAATTGACTTTGCCAACCCTCTATCAATATATTAAGTAACAGTTATCACAGTTGACTATCCGTAGCTATCAACACGCACCAGCATAATTAGATCCATTATACCGAAGATTACACAGGAGACATCGGGTCTTTAACTCACGGCCGCCCACGGGGTTCATTGATACGATTAGACCTAAATTGATTGTTCCGTTACAGGTGGCTACTGGATTACAGATGTTGGAACATTACAGGTAATCTGGACTTGACTTAATATGCACAGTTATTACTTAGTTATACTATACAGGTGGAAGAACTGTAGTTCGACCAGGGAGATACGACCGTCGCCTTCATAATCCGCCGTAAAGCATTACATGTGTTTCGGTTGGAGAAGTGCGTTATCCGGCTACGCTTTGAATTGAGGCGACTACTCAGGAGAAGTGAGAAGATTAATTATGTGATAAGAGTAGCAAACGAGTATGCAAATCACTTGATGTTAAGTGGTCGCAGTCCATAGACATCCACGTACAACCACAAACATGACTGAAATTCTATCTGAGCTCGAACGTAAATACGTTGCTACTCCTGAGGACAAAAATGTTCGCCTCGCTTTAAAGTGTAGCCGGCAACCGCACCTCTCCAACCGAAACACAAGCAATGCTTTACGGCGGATTATGGGGGCGGCGGTGGTACCTCCCCGCTCGAACTTTAGTTCTTCCCCATTTCACGGCTAAAGACGACATGACCACGCTGCTGCTTCGTGGTAAATACCAGTTACATAGTAAAACACGCTTTCACTGCTTTTTCACATAAATATAACGTTACTCCCTGAGTAATAAATATTTGATTCGATGTTTGGAAACTTGGCAAGTAAATCAAAAGTTCTGCTTCCAAGAATTAGGACCCGCTGTTACTTATAAAAATCTTCGAAATGATTTATGATTCATTTTTTCTGTTTGAATAATGATCAAAGATAAATCTAGGCGTAACTTGGACCTAAAATATGAAGTCACCTTTTGTTACATTACTGTTTACATTAAATACTAGCTTGTACCCGCGGCTTCGCTCAGAAGATTTTAGGACACGCAAAAACGCAAGGTCGTGCAAAAATCTTTTTGATTTCTATGAAGTAGCAGAAAAAATCCGATCCGCAAATTTGTCGCCTCAAAACTGCTTCCTTAACATATAAATGCTGTCTAATCGGTAAATACTTTACTGTCTCCTTATTGAATATGGGTGTATGTACACTAAACGTTTACATAAATCCATATGCATTTATATACTTTGCGAATCCCGTATTGTAGGCGCCTGTAACGGCGAGAACGCGGCAAAATATGGATGATGTGAAATATGTAAAAGAGGAGAAAATATGAAGGGAAACGCGAGATATTCCCAGGGCTGAGGTAAAAATAATTTGAACGCAGACGGCGGGTAAGCGTGTACTGTTTATTGCAAACTAGGTGCTGTCTGTAACTTCTTTCGTCGATTTCAATTTTCAGATTTTTCCTCACTTTCTAACAGCAAAGGTCGCATTTCGTCACTTTTATAATTTTTATTTATAGGCAGATTGAAATAAAGCGTAAATTGCGAATGGCGATTGCTATTCCATACGGGAATGCAACTTTCCAAGATGCATTCCCGTATGGAATGCCATGCCGTTTTGGCTCGTACTCCCTTTACATTGTTTAGGTTACGCTTTTATTGTAATTGGTTTTAAGATTTTCATCATTGTAAATTGTATAATTTGTTGTAATGTATAATAAAGTTCAATATTTAAGAAACGTAAACTAAATGTTAAGCGAAGCTTACTAAAATGGAATATTTTTTATTTATGGATAGAGTAAAATTAAATGTTAACTGTGAAGTGAAGCTTTCTGTAATACATTATCTAAAACCGCATAGGAATCTATTCCACCGTTTCTGAGATTAACTGACAAACTCACAGAATAACAGACAAGCAGGCAAAAATTCTAATCAGTATTGTTTTGAGTCCTATTGCGTTAATAAATGCGTCCAATGATAGCTTTAATCATATATACATATATTATATATATACTAGCAACCCTGCCCAGCTTCGCTCGGGCAGTAGAGTTTACATTTACTTATATTATTTTTCTTTCATAGATGCATCCAGTCATTACCTAATTTCAAAAACTAACAATTAGAAAAGTCTATTTCGAAAGACGACTGAATAATATTTAATTTCTCGCCCAATTTACAAAAACAAACTAACTTATTTTGCACCAAAACCTTCCTCAGGGATCACTCTATTATTGGAAACTGTGAGAAAATCCGTCCAATACTTTTTGAATTTATCACAAGCAGGCAGACAGACAGACGCGACTGGGGACTTTGTTTTATAATAAACTATCTGTAACCTTCGCGCGTTGCTACTCAACCAATTAAAATAAATTTGAAGGAAAGACATTACACAAAAAATCAATTCATTTTATTGATTTTTTTTCTGACGAAATTTGGTCGTACCAACTCAGAAACCTTCGTGGGCTCATGCACAACAACTTTATGAGTTTATAAAGGACATACAGACAAACATTCATTTTTATATATAAGAAGAAGAAGACGAAGAAGAAGAAAGATATTTAGAGATATATATTGCAGTAAGCTTTACTTAACATTTAATGCTAATTTCATTTCAATCGATGTATAAACAAACAATTTATGAAAATTTACTGTTTAATATAAAATGCGGTTTTATTTTAACAGTTATTATTTCGAGATATAAAATATCCACCTCTAAACAAAAACAGAAATGTTTTTGCGGTGAAAATGCATAGAAAATATAAAATATTTTTATTTGTACTTACTATTCGGAGTGATGCAAATAGGCAATGATTAAATGCACTGCTTATTATGAATATAAGAGTACTAGAACATTTTAAAAATACTTTAGTGTAGTACTAGTGGTTAAAGCAGAAAACCTTCAGTTAATCTATACATATAATAAAATTGTAACTGATCGCTGTCTGTACATGGCAAATATATTTAAAAAATCATAATGGGGTGCCTTCATACACGCAAGAGAACCCAAAACAATGTTGTTTCATTGTGTCTGTATCTTTGTATGTTTGTGTACGTTAATCTCAGGAACGGCTTATCCGATTTGAATGCAGTTTTTAGTATTATATTGTGTTGGGCTTCACTTAACAGTTCGTGTTTTTTTTTCATTGTGGTTGGATTCCTGTAATTCAGTTGTTAAATTCGCATTAGCACTACCTTAACGTATGTCTGTAGTTCAACTGGGGAGGTACTTCAGCCGCCCTCATAATGCGCCGTGAAAATTCCTGTGTTCGTTGGAGGTTGATTGATTGCGACTTGCGACGGCGTGGAGTAATGTCCAAAAGGAGGGTAATGTTTGGAGTATGTAATAAGTATATACTTTGATTGCTTTAATACAATTGTTATATGTATATAGTTTTTATATATGGAATATAAGTAATAAACGTTTGAACTAATTCTAAGTAATTACAGGTTTTATCGGAAAAACATTACAGAAAATTAACAATTAAAAGATAAATTGAAATATTCGGTCACATCGGTATATTGTAATTACATTATTAAATGTTTTAAAACTAATTATTATAAAACTCTAACATAAACAATCTAAAGGGAGTCCGTGTCCATGCGTCATGGTTGAATAAATAGCAATAGCAATTCTCTGCGCGAGATGTGAACTAGCCCTCTTGTCATTAAATAATAGCCCATCATTAATGCTGAGGTAAAATTACAACGAGGATTTTATACGCCATTATATGGGCTTTGAATTAATTTATTTCCTTGTAAACTCATTAAATGCGGTATCAAATAGGGCTTAAAGGGATTACAAAAAATACGTTTATTTTTTTTTTATTGCGAAAGAGTAAGAAACGGGCATGCAGGCCACCTGATTTTAAGTGGTCACTGCAGCCCATGGACAACCACGTCCAATCT
>DWON01002738.1:0-19785 GCA_018251015.1 Phocides pigmalion okeechobee
GTGTATCCGGAAACCACCCCTCCCCAACCAAAACACAATACATGAAGAACATGTTGCTTTACGGCGGGTTATGAGGGTGGTGGTAGTACCGCCCCGAGTGAGCTCTAACAGCTCTACCGCCTTTAAAATACAATAATTAATATCTTAAAACTAATAATAATAACTGCATACCCTAAACAATCTATAGGGCGCTACGCTAGCCGCATTCCCGCGTTGAATAGTAATCGTAATTCTCTGCACGAGATATGAACCAGCCACCTTGTCATCGGCGGCGTCGATCCAATGTGTGACTAATATAAAAGTGATAAATGTTGTATTGTAGCGGTGATAGTCTTGTTAAGATTCTAGCGTCTGATCTGGGGGTCCTAGGTTATTTCCTCTAACGCTCAATTAAGGTCGGAGTAGTGAAAGGGTATCATCATCAGCACCATTAAATGTGAAGCCTGCATCCAGCGTGGGATGCCACCGTGATTCCTGGAAGCGACGCTAAGTCGCGACGAGGGGCGAAATGGCGTCACACGCCTCACGAGGAGAGAGAGGAGAGAGGAGGGAGAGGAGATAGAGGCGCTAGTTAGGTGCCGACTGACTCTAGAGGTGATCGGACCCATACTTCAGCAAGGGTTGCTGTTACGCACGGCCTTAATCCTTGTATATTTTAATTTTTGTTTATATGTTTTGATCCTTTATCGTAACGCATTTTCGTTTTATCGAGTTGCAAGTCACAACGATTCTAAAGTTTCACTTCAAAAACTACGGAACTCCTTTGCATTATCAAATACTTGGCTGTTGATGCATTAAAACCATACACGTGTATCCTTTAATCACTCCAAAAAGCTACAAAGTAATATTGTCAACATCACCAAACGGTTAAGAAGTACAGTAAACATCAGTTACTTATAAAGAGATACGTATTAAGTACTTAGACAAACAATGAGAATTAGTTGGCTGTTAATATAATTTCAAATATCCGGGATCCGGATGAATTAAACCTTATTCATAACTTTGCGATTGCCGGTTGCGCATATAAGGCGGCCATTTTTGTCCTCTGGAGCAGCGACACATTTGTCCGTTCAGATAGACCTGGGAATTGTGTGAAGATGGCAGTGGGGGGATTCTGACATACACGATTAGCTGTCTCATGTATTAACCGTCTTTCTAAAGTTATACTGTGTAATGTGTAAGTTATATGCTATAAATGAAGAGTTTTTATCGTCGGTTTTCTTCTCCAGGTCAACCTTAGCCAACAGGGCGCTCGTAGATGATGAACTGATCTTACGAGGACACGGATCTGATCTTACGGATCAGACGGCAGTGCAGAGATTCTTGTATGCTCGCTATATTTTTAAAGTTATACTATGTAATGTGAATGTTGTGTAAGCAAGGACTATCAAAAAGAGTGCCGAGAATTTTTACCGTCGGCTCTTTTCTCCAGGTCAACCTTTGCCAACAGGGCGCTCAAAGCCGATGAACTGATTTATTAACTGTATGCAAATACCTTATAATTTTTTTTTTCTATATGCAACTGGTTACAAATGGGTGGTAGTGGCCATGTATTATCAATGTACGATTCGATCAGGGCTGTATAATTGCCTCAATAATTTCTAGAGTGAAGTAATTATTTCGTTTTAATGGAAAGGTGTTGTTTTATCTATACAGCGACCATCTTAGTTTTCAGGAGTAGCAAGGCATATGGTAAGCTTCAAATAGGACTTTTGTTCCATAAGTTTTTTTTTTAAGTTTTATTGGGGACGTTGACACTCTATCTCCCGCATAACATCTTAGGGAGATAGGGGACGGCTGAAAATCAGCGCTGAGCGAAATTACCATTTCGTGTCAGCACACGCTGAGCCACCTCCTTTGGCCCAGTATCAATGTTTAGTTTATTATAATTCAATTATTTTTTATTTGTTAAACTGTCTGAGTTATTGTCTATATGTACCTATGTCTAAGTTATTTTTCTAAGTTTATTTTTTTTTCTCTGTTAAATGTTTTTAAGAGGCAATAAACTATTATTATTATTATTAGGTAAGTTGCTTACAGGTCCATGGACCGCACAGACCACTTACAATCAGATGGACTGCTCCTTTTTTACTTCACTTATACAAATAATGAAATTATATTCGCTGTCTGTACATGGAAGATATATGATAAAATGTATATAAGGACCCTTAATAAACGCAATAGAACCTAAAACAATAGTTCTTAAATATTTTGTCTCTTTGTTTATGCGTTCGTGCGCGCTAATCTTAGAAATATCTTAACCTATTTCAATGTAGTTTTCACTAATGAATTGCAATAAGCATTGACGTAAGATTTAGTTTCATTTCAATGTGTTTATAAATAAAAAAGTTGAAAGTAAGTACGTGAGGACTGTCTTCTTCTCTGTTTCATATTTTTCGCATTTTTTAGGAAAATCTGTCAAAACCCGAAAATTGAAGCTCGCATTAAGGAAGTCGCGGGAAATAACCAGTCAAATAATAAAAACTCGCTTGCTCCTACCATAATAACACATGAAATAATTATTCTGAAATCACAGATAGACATATTCGTTGCGTAATTATTTATTTGTATAGATTAATTTACTACGAATACAACAAAAAATTGTAATAACATTTCATTACGTTTCCTTGACTTGCGTTTTTCAAAGTAGACCATTAGTCAGGTACAAATTTCCTAAATCAATTCTATTCGAACAATCAATCATTTTGCAAGATAGCGCGATCGGGGAGGTACCGTCGTCTCTCATAATCCTGTATAAGGAAACTAACGAGTCTATACTGAGATCCGAGGCGACTATCTTAGTGCGTATATCATATAAAAATCTACTTATGACGTCAGAATGGACTTGAGACTGAACACTCACCTCCCCGGCTTCACTTTGAAGTGAGGCTACAAACTTAGTCCTCAGGAATAGCAACGCATCTACGTTCGAGCTCAGATAGGACTTCGGTCGTGTTTGTTGTACGTGAATGCCTATGGGCTGCGACTACTTAACATCTGGTGGAATGCATGCTCGTTTGCTTCTCTTCTTATATAAAAAACACACAAGGGCCGTAGAAACCGCCGGGCATGAGTAGCAGATAGGTATAGGACGTGCCCTTCTCTGAAGCAATTTGCATTTTTTTTATTTGCTAAGAAGTTTTTTATAAAAATCTGTAGCCGACGCGCGGTCTATAGTATCTATGATTGCATTCTATGATTGCTTGGTGATTGTTTTAGGAAATCTACGCGTTGACAGCTGTTCCACATACAAGATATTAATTCTAGCTTTCCTTGAGGTTTTCTTTTTACTGCGGTAAAGTAAAAGGCGGGTTATGATTTTAATGGATTATGTGTGTAGACTACTACATAACGGTATAGGTGGTATCGTGGTCACGGCTAAACACGGTGTTTTATTTTGTAGTGTTCCTCGAACAGTTTTGCCGGGCTGAAATCGAACCCAGTACCGCTAACCCACGCAGGATTGGATAGAGACGGTATTCTGAGAAATCCCTATTTCTGCAATTACAATATTCAAGACACGATAACAGTAAGCGGGCATTACGCCCTCTTATCAGCTGTGATAACGTTTCAAGTACGCGGTATCAGTGCATTGTCGTCACACATCACGACACACCCACGTTGCGTCGTTGTAGTGATGAGACTACTACAACTACATCTCATGTATCGAATGAATCGAATCGAATAGCATTCTTTTTTAAATCGATTTTTATACGACACAGCTACTCTTTCAGCGACCATTTAAAAGGTAGCTCACATACTCGTTTGCTAATCTTCTCACACAAAAAAGTATGAAAGAATTTCCGATGGAAATGATTTTGTTGTTATGGATGTAGAAATCATCAAATGATCAAATTAAATCATTCCCTCTGCCCAGGGTCAGACCGAAGGGGTATATCAGACTTACTGACTAAAATCACACCCTGTTCCTACTGAGCCACTAATTGCCAATAGCTCGGGATCCCGATTGGACAACTACCTTACCCCGGCTGGCATGCCCGCCAATATACCTTGCAGGCCCAGCAATAAAAAGCGTTTCCTCTATAAGTTTTGAAAGTGGGCGGCGGCGGTACATCCCCGGTCAAACTATGGTTATGTTATGGTAAAGCATTACTTGTATTTCGGTTGGAGAGGTGCGGATGCTGGCTACACTTTGAGCCGAGGCGACCATCTTAGTCCTTAAGAGTAGCAATGCATCTACGTTGAGCTCAGACAGGATTTCGGTCGTGTTTTTAGTAGGTAATTGCAATAGTAATTTTGCAGGTAATGTCCATGCTCGTTTCATACTATTCTCACACAAAAAAATAGGTAAACACAGAACATAACGATGGTAGCTTCCCAGAAGAACTGAACAAATCTATAGACTAGCTAAAGATAAATGAAGGTAGGTAAGAAACCAACAACTGATCAGGGCTTCTAAGCAGTACACACTCGATTCAATAATGATTTCAATTAGCTGTAAAGAGTTTAATGAGGAAGTACGGGGCAGTATGAAGCAGATTTCGCCACCAATTAAGGGCCTATCCGCTTATAACAGACGGTACATGGATGTAATAAGTTTCTATTTATATATCTATCTGAATCTTTTTGGATTATTTTTTCCGTGGCTTTCTTTATGCAGAAGTGGATGTAACAATGACATACAAATATTTAAGCCCCTATTTTACCCCCTTTGGGCGGATTCTTAAGAATTCCTTTGTTACTGCTAACTTAGCCTATTCAAAGAGACTATTTTTATTCATAGTAGATCTTTATAGAACTCTTCTTGAACGTCAATAAACTAGGATTGCAGGATTCTAGGTTCAGATTCGGCTATGCGATGGTCTCTAGATCTGTCAGTCAACTTACACATATATGTATATAGACTAGTTATGCCTGTGACTTCGTTTGTGTGTTCTAGAATAAAAATAGCCTAAGTTACTCATAATATCAGTGGTGTGCCAACGAAAGTTTCGTCGAAAAAAAAATGATTTTATTGGAGGAATCCTTAATGTTTTCTTAAATAAAAACAATCGAATTTACTCCTCACATGATTAACTATCTGTCAGTGGAAGTACCATCACAATCGATTTATCTGGACTTGCATGTAACAAACCTGAATCTTACTGGGCCGTAATCAAATTCATCAAAAAATTCGTATGATGAAAATGAGATATGCTTCTCGACAGATGGCAAAGGTTGCAATATTGGTATATATATAATTATAGTTCTACCGCCAATGACCTAACTTCATGTAGCTTCAAGTTTTTGCAGTGACTACTTAATATCAGATGGCCTGCACGCTTGTTTGCTACTTTAACTACATAAAAAATAAGTCAGAAGACGACGGTGCGTAACCTAAGACGAGATGCGGGCGGAGGGTGTGATACGGTGTGTCGATTTTCTAATGAGTGTGTTACGACGCCGCCGGTGACAAGAGGACTGGTTCAGATCTCGAGTGAATTGCTATAGCTATTCTGCGGTAATGCGGGAACACGGGCAGCGTTCTTGGCACTACGCCGCATGGACACGGACTCCCTTTAGATTGTTTAGGTTAGGCTTTTATTAAGATTTTCATCAAAGTAAATATATTTAAAAAAACTGTGAGCTACTTCCTCTTAACAATATCTTCGCCTTAAACGATGCTTCGTCCTAACTGATTCCGACGTAGTAATTGAGTCACGTCCCTTATGAAGATGATCGCCGGAACTTCCACGTGACAGTGACACGGAAGCAAATGGTTGCTATGGCCTCTCTGTGGTCCAGAATAGAACAATAGTGTCCCGTATTTTTTATGTTTTGTTTCTTCTACGATTCTTATATCTTCTCTTCTAATACATAGTCTTCTAACAGAGTTTTATACATTAGCCTAAAGAAAAGGCGGACGGATCAGTTGATGAAAAGTAATCATCGTCACCTATACGGCTACATCAGAAGAGTCACCAGCATTGCCGGCTGTGAAGGAGAGCTATCTTTGCACCTTTTGGAAGAGTCCTGTGTTAAATGGTAGAACAACAGTTCGTCCGAGGTGTTACCACCGCCTTTATAATGCATCGTAAAACAGTACTTGTGCTTTGGTTAGAGAGGTGTATTTTACATTTACAAGCGAGGCATCCATCTCAGTCCTCAACAGCTGCAACGCATGTATGCATGACGTCAAATAGGAATTCAATCCTGTTTAAGATCGGACATGGATATTTATGGGCTGCAGAGACCATTTACCATCAGGAAGCCTGCACGCCCTTTCGCTATTTTATCAAAACAAAACAAAAGAAGAATAATTTTACCTCATCGGCTATATTTTGAAGCGAGGCGACCATCTTAGTTCTCAAGCGTAGCAATGTATCTACGTTCGAGCTCAGATAGGATTTTAGTCGTGTTTGCGGTGGTACGTGGATGTCAATGGGCTGCGACTACTTAACATCATGTGCTTTGCATGCTCGTTTGCTACTCTTTTCACATAAAAAATGATGTAAAATCAGGTAATCGGCTTTGAGCGTCTGTTGGCTAAAGTTGACCGGGAAAACAATCTGACGCAAAAACTCTCGGTACTGTTTTAAATCTATCAATGATACAGCCACTAATATTGCTAAATTCTAAAAATACCAACAGTAATCCATTAAGAGGCAACGCTGACACATCCTTAATATGCACTAATATATTAAATAAATACCACATTCTTTGCAGTATGTGATTTTTTATCGTAGAAGAATATCTTTTAATAAAATACTCGTAGGCATGTTATTTATATGTATAAAAAATGGTGAATGACAGACATAGAGTTGTTTTACGGAAGATTATAGGGTCAGTGTTAATATGGTCCTATCCCACATTAGGATTCTATGGGTCGATATGCACTGTCGAAACCGCCTATTACAGAATCCTGATTTATTCGGACAGGTTCTTTTTGTAACGTAAGTTTGGCAACAGGGAGATCTCCCTCCAGGCGTGTTGATGTGCCGGGGGAGCGGCCGTGCTCCGATAGTCTCATTTCGGAGTTTTGTATATATGCATGATATTTAGAAAACTTCGATAGCATGATTCAGGATCGTGTTGTGTCATCTCTTGTCGAATAGCGAAAAGTCGCCACAGTAAGTGAGCCACAGTCAGTGAGTGAGTTATGAGTGTAGAAAGTGTTATTATTAATAACAGTTGGTAGTAGCACGGCGGTACCACCCCCAAGCTCGTAATCCAACTCTTGTGTCGGGTGGTAAGGTGCGGGTGCCAGACACACTTAGGACGTCTCGCTTCTATGTGTGACTGGCAGCCATACCTCTCACCTGTCCCTTTTCAGGAGCAGCAACGGATTTACTTATGAACTCAGATAAGACTTAGTAATGTTTGAAGTTTTATCTGAGTCATGGATTGCAGCGACCACTTACCCTCAAGTGACTTGCATGTTCTACTACACTTCTTGTATAATAAACTTCTGGACATGGGAATCCTCTTAGAATGGGTGGGTTAAAGTCCATGCTAGGCCTGTTATGGATTAGTAAACTTTATCTTTAACAAAGATTATGAAGAACTTTCATGCATGCAGACTTCCTCACGATGTTTTCTTCACCATAAAAAAGTTTATAAAAATCTTATAAGACGATATGATTTCTAAAAATCATAATGCGAGGAATTCGAACCCCGGACCGTCCAAGTGATTGGCTTAAATCTTATCACAAGGCCATCAAAACATTTTATACAGATTATCGTGATACGCGTCCATAAACAGAGGCGATGTGACTTATTTGTTGCATGTAATGCATCAATTTAAATAAATGCACTTATGATTATGAAGATAAGTTGTTTCAATAAAATAAATTGTTAGGTGCAATTTTAGTTCGACCGGGGAGGTAACATTGTAACACTCATAATCGCCGTAGAGCAATTCCCGTGTTTCCGTTTGAAAAGTGAGTTTGGTGGGTTCAGTTACAAGCGAAGCAACAACCTTAGTACCCAGGAGTAGCGACGCATCTACGTGGCTTATTAGTTACCACTATAGTGATGTTTCCGATTAAAAAATGGCCTTGATAGAATGAATACGCTCAAAAGTACCATTGATGCAAACATTAATTTTATTTATTTATTGACAAGAACAACGGTTTATCACCGCTTAAACTAAATGATAACAAACAAAAAGAAAATAATAGGCAAAATAAAAAATACCACAAGTAAATGTTTTATACATTTTTTTATAATGAAAGAGTAAGAAACGGGCATGCAGGCCACCTGGTGTTAAGTAGTCACTGTAGCCCATGGACAACCATATCCAATCACAAACAGAACAGAAGTTCTATTTAAGGATGGACGCAGATGCGATCCTGCTCTTGAGGGCTAAGATCGCCTCCAATAACGTGTATCCGGCAACCACACCTCCCCAACCGAAACACAATACATGAAGAACATGTTGCTTAACGGCGGGTTATGAGGATGAAATTAACATTAACTAAGTGAAGTTATTAGTAAAAATAAAACAGAATTAAAAATGTTAACATATTTGCCGCGAACGAATTCTTGCGTTTCAGTGGCGACCGTTTAGTGTTCAGGAATAAGTTGGTTACATACATCGACGGGCGACAGCGATCATCTATTTGCTTACTGGCATTTTCAGCAATTTACTGGCACGTCAATTTGCGTTACGTCAATAAAAGTTTTTTTTATAAAATAGAAGTGATTTTATTTGACTAAGTACCAAAGATGATTGCCATGAAAGTCGAGTCTAAACTTAATTTAAGCAAGCAAATGAAATAAATAAAGTGTTTAATTTGCAAATACGCTTAATTTTTGTGAATTGGATTGAAATTTAAAGAAAGAGTAAAATTATTAATCTAATTACGTCCATGAACTAAAATTCTATTAGAACATATTATGTCCACTCAATTATCATTATCACATAATGTTTTGATAAAGAAAACTAAACGCATTATCATTTTAAATTTAATGATAACGTTTGCGTCATGTAACGATTATGTCATTTATTCATTAAATCGAAATGTATTGACAATTAATTGTTTTCAAAATCAAAACATATCAAATAAAAGTAGATCATTTGCAAAATTATTTTTGAGTGTCAATAAATTACCATCGATTCGTAAGGTGTAATGTTTTAGGAAAATTTTAGTCCTCAGTGGTAGCAACGTATCTACGTACGAGCTTAGATAGGACTTCAATCTTTGTATGAAGTTGTATGTGAATAGGATGCAGACTATTTAAAATCAGGTGGCCTGCATGCTCGTTTCCTACTCTTCCCACATAAAATATATACAATTTTTCGGAGAAAACAACATTCTCGAATATATTAATAAAGCAAGTTAAAATGAACTTGTGTCTAATACATTTAAGTAACCATTAAAACAATTCGAAAGGAAAAAATCTAGAAAATAAATTGTCTATGTTCCAGGAAGTAAAATTGCAGGGTCGTCGGAAATCGATACAGTTACAGCACTACGGCAGTAATGTTGATACATTCTTAATGTTAAGTTACAAGCCTACTGATAAAGTACCTTGGAGTACAATCGGCATTCCGCGCACGGCACTCGCAAATAATACACGTGTAATATACAAACTTTATCGAATTTTTGCAACATTTATCGATAACACCGGTTTTGGTGACGCGTCCCTATTTTTTATACGATCGCCCACGTGCGTTTTTGAATACCTGAGGGCTGATTGTTTTTGTGATTTTGCGTCTGTGGACAAGACGAAAGTAATCCGTTTAAAACAAAATGATAAATGTCTCTCGGATACAATTTTATTTGTATTTTGCTATAAAGTAACGGTTTGTGCGAATCGCGAGTGAGTGTAACAGTCTTCGTAAGGTAAGTTTTTTGTTACTTCAAAAGTATACGATTTTAACTAAGTTTAGTCGTGACCACGCTCAATGCGGCTGGTTCGACATATCGGCCGTTATAACGTTAATCGTTAATACCCGTTATATAGTAATCAAACCTTAATTTTTATCCTAGCTATAAATTTACTCTATAACGGATTTCTTAAGCCATTGAACGATATTGAAAATAATTTTATCTTTAAGATCAGGGCATTCTTTACAAGATTTGAGTGACTGCATTATTTCTTTTGATATAAATTTTAACTCCAAGAGCTCATTATTAAAAAAATACAATCTTAACATTTCAAATTATAGTTTATTACCCTGTATTTCATATATATACAATTATTGCCATTGGTCTGTATGTACATATGCTTCAATTTCGTGTGAACTAAATCAAAAGATCTTATTAACTTTTATCTCTGGATTTTTATATTTAGAAAAGACGTACAATTCTATTACAGTAAGTTGTAATCTATCTAGGAAGGATCTGCGTGGCGTTACGGTGGCATACCAGTGTAACACGTGTCAGTTCCGGGTTCATTCCCGGCCAGGCCATCTAAACGATTAATTGAGACTTCCGTTGTATCTATATGATTTTCTACTTGTCTGTCTGTCCATTGCAACCACGAAGGAATCTTGGTGTGTTGTAATTATAGTAAAAACGGTTACATCCTTATTCCCACTTCCTTGCTTATATGAAAGTGAAACATTGTCCGTTTTTGTGTATTTTATATGCAAAATAAAAAACAACGCAAAAAGCATGGGGTGCTTCTTCCGTGATCGTGATTTTATACTTTTTTTATTTAGATTTCTTATAAAAGCGTGTTTTTAGTTTTTAAACCTTTTTTTTTCTTTTTTTTTCATATTATTGCATTGTCATCGATCCTTGATACGTGTGCATAGTTTGCATGCATCGTTTTCTACTCTTCTCACATAAAAAAAAACAGATTACACACAGTGCCTGTACCTTGTCTCGTTATGGGTTATACATATATTGTCACGCAATATTACAATGGAACTGTGTAATTACTAAAAATAATTATAGTTAAGATATTCGCCTTTTGAAGTAATTAAGTAACGTATTGCTATACAGTTTATAGCAGATATTTAAGTTTAAATTTTTCGAACCAAAATATGATGTGATTATTAACAGATTATCTCTTTCTAAGAGATAAATTAGTTTCATAGCATTAGTGATTTTAAAACCGTTTTTAATTGTATTCATACAGAATGTAAAACTGCTCCCGAGTCTCAAAAACGTACAGTCGAAACTTCTGTTTTTAGAATCTTGAAATTTTGCTATATATAGCGTGACTGCGTTTTAATAAAGAAATTTTGAATTTTTTTTCCGTAAATAGATAAAATAGAGATTCAAAGATTGTTTCAAAATTTTCAATATTGGTGCCTGCGCGAGCAAAGCCGCAGGCAAAATCTAGTGAACACATAAAGGTTTCACCATACTACCGTCCATTTACGACATCAGCAGTGTGTTACTTTCTTTAACTGTACTTTTGATAACATTTATAATAACTTATTCCACTTCGACTGACTTTCATCACAGTTCCAAGGTGGGAGAAATATAGTTCGACCGGAAAGGTACCACCGCAGCCTTCACAATCCGCCGTAAAGCATTACTTGTGTTTCGGTTGGAAAGGTGCGGTTGCCGGCTACACTTTGAAGCGAGGTGACTATCGATCGATGCGATGACAACGTAGATACTCGTCCTATCTGAGCTCGAACGTAGATACGTTCCAGCTCAGATAGGATGTCAGTGGTGTTCAGGAGATTTACATGCTCGTTTGCTACTCTTCTCACATAAAAAAATCACAGTACACGGATATGCATCAATTATTTTAGATTTAATTTTGAAGAACGGACTAATTTATGATTTGATTTTTGATGTATTTTCCGCCGGAAAGCAGTTCTTATGTTTCGGTTGGATAATTACAAGTGAGGCGACCATCTCAATCTTTAGGACTTGCAACGTACGCACGTCGTCAGGTAGGACCTTATACTATTTTGAGAATGTACCTAAGTAAGCTGCAAACACCATTTGACTTCGGATGTTTTGAAATCGAAACACAAATTGCTTCACGAGTTATAAGGGTAGGCGGTACCTCCGTGAAGTATGTAGAGCTTTTTCACCTATTAAACTTGATAAAAGCCTAACTTAAACAGTATAAAGGGAGTCGGTGCCCATGTGGCATGATTTCAAGAAAAGTATCTGCATTCCCGCATTGAATAGCAATCGCAATTCTCTGCGCGAGGTATGAACCAGCCCTCTTGTCACCGTCGGCGTCGATCAAATGTACTATTTGTTTGAATGTTGTGCTATTCATTAAGTGTATGTAAATACCTTACAATGAAATAAAATATTTGAATTTGAGTTCGTTATTTAGTTTCGCTTTATGCTATTTTTAGCGATCAGCCACCCACTTCGTGTTTCGACTAAACCTGAATTCAATAGTCGTTGTCTAGTTTTTTAACATTAAGCAATAGTTTAGATAACCTAAATAGTATTATCTTATTACCATGCGAGTATTGAAGTGTGGCTTCGCGGTTCGTGTACTTGATAAATGATTGCAAAGCAACGTCGAGCGTGGTCGGAAAATGGATGGGTGACCGCCAGTGGTAAAAATAATGTGTGCTTCTGTGCTTTGAAGACCACGTTAAGTAATCGTTTCAGGGTGTTTTTTTGAATAGTGGGTTGAAATTTATGGGTGTTTTGAAAACATGATTTGGTTTGTCCGCTTATACTCGTACATTCAATGAAACGCATTGAAGCAATGGAGGGCCACGAAAACTTGATGGTAAGTGGCTACTGTCGCAGGATAGCCTTAATCAAAAAACAGAACTGCTACCTGAAGTTGATCGTAAATATGCTGATAATTATGACGACTGATATCGCCTCATAAAACTGCCAATAAAAAAAAATAAAAGTCCTCTGATTAAAAAGAAATCAAAAGGTAAGCTCTTTATTGTGTCATTCTAACAAATTATACCTGCTGAAAGTTTGTGAAGTGAAGTGAAGTGTGTGAAGTTGAATCAATTGCTGATTCCTTTTAATACTGCAGCATCAAGCAAGCAAGATTCCACCAGGACAACATACATACTTTGTAAGTTAAATAAACTTGTCAAAAGATCATCTTCGAATGGATTTCCTTTAACAATAGCTAAGAAAACTCGATAAAGTTTTCATTAAAAAACATTAAAATACAAATCGGTACATTCGTTCAGGAACTTCGATACCCCATTTGATTTTAAACTAATACCATCACAGATTTTATAAATTGTACTATGTACCGGGTACTCACTATTAACGAACGAAAAACTGGTTCTAAATATCGGCTATCAAAAATCGTCAATCGTCACCACACGTTGCATGGAAAAATATAAAATAAAAAATCACAATATTTTTATTCAAAGTAGATTCTATACAGAACTCTTTTTGAACGTCAATAAACTACCACTGACTTGTAAGCTGTTTCGTTTTGGAGAAAAATCGGCGAAAGAATCTCCAAAACACATAACTTTTTCACCCTTAAAATGTAATTTACAAATAATAACTTAAATCAATGTAGCAATTAGAGCTGGAGTCGTTTCAGTCCATATGAGTTTATCATTAAATAATCATTGGTTTAATAATACGCCTTTTTAAACAATGTTTTATAACTAATTTAAACTTATTTTCTGATAGATTTTTGATATGTTCGGGTATTTTTTGTAGTAGCGAATACAGTTTCCCATGAATGATTTCGATACTTTACATGATCGATAATTAGAGGCAGCAAATTTATCCTTGTTTCTTGTATTAAAATGATGATTATAAATATATAAAAATACAATGCAATAAACAGACATCAAACTTATAATAACCGTTTTACGTCGCGCTTTAAAAACATTCGCGTTTTAAATATAAAAAATCTAACAATTAAGTGTCTAAAGCAAGTTTATGTGTGAACGTATGAGGTGATTACATTGTAACTGGTTATTACGTGTATGAGGCCTTGAGAATGAAATTCAAGTCATATGATTACTATGTAACTACACGTTAGACTTTGAAAATGTACATAGATATTATACAGTCGTTGTCGCCAATTTATAGCCTGTAATCATTTTATCTCTAACTGTACAAATTTCTCTCCATTAGAAATAGAAATAGAAAAATATTTATTCATCATTGTAACAATTCGCAGCATGGAACAATGCATAGAGAAAAGAAAAATAAGTTATGAAGGAAATAAAATGTATACAGGGACGCAAAGGAAAGAAACCATAAAACTAGGGAAAAAACATTTAAAATGAAGTAACATTAAATATTTTAAGTATTTTGTACTGCAGTGTCCTATTATTACAATGTGAAAAGGCCGTCACTCAGCATATCCCGATAGGAACTGAAAAGCTCATCTCGGTGCTGATTTTCAGTGAGGCCTATACTTTTACTTTATTTTTATATGAGAAATGAACATATATTTTTTTATTGTGAAAGAGTAAGAAACGGGAATGCACGCCACCTGATGTTAAGTGGTCACTGCAGCCCATGGACAACCACGTCGAATCTCAAACAGAACAGAAGTTCTATTTAAGGAAGGACGCGGATGCGTGCCTACTGAGGACTGAGATGGTCGCCTCCAATAATGTTTATCCGGCAACCACACCTCCCCAACCGAAACACAATACATGAAGGACATGCTTTACGGCAGGTTATGAGGGTGGCGGTGGTGCCGCCCCGGTAGCTCTATCGGCTCTACCACCTTTCAAATATGCAGGCCGCCTGTTTAGTAGTCGCTACAATCTATAGGTATCAAACAAACAAACAAAAATAAGAATTCAATTATTCTATATTAATGTATGTAATTAATATAGAATAATTGAATTCTTATTTTACGTCATATACAGTTGAGGTAGGCGACACAATGTTTATTTGTATAAACTGGCATAATAAGTACAGGACGGATTTTGTCACAGTTTTCAACAACAGATAGAGTGGTTCCTGAGGAAGGGTTCGGTGCATAATAAGTTAAGTTTTTTTTTAATTGATCGAGAAATTAAATAATGAATGGATGCATGTATGCGTAGGTTGATTTATATTGTGAAAATGTATAAAATAAACGCGGCCGAAATCGCCGGCACAGCTGGTAGAATATAAAAAGTTATGTGAAAAAAATCAATATCGCATATGTATATACTTTTGTATTTCTTTATTCTGCGTTCTTTTTTCTACATCCCTAAATATTTCTCACAGTTTTCAATAACAGGCAGTTTTGATGCATACCAAGTTAAGTTTTTTTTTGTAAATTGGGCGAGTAATTAAATGCTTAAATTCAATATAGTAATCCACTCGTTATTCGAAAAAGATTTTTCTAATTGTTACTTTTTGCAACTAGGTAATAACTGGATGCATGTATGAAAGAAAAATAATGTAAGTAAATATAATATCTATTATCCGAGCGAAGCTGGGACGGGTCGCTAATTAAATACATAAAGAAAACTGCAAAAGCCGGTATTTATTATTTTAAAAATTACCATAGTGGTCAGTGAGTGTTATGTGCATTACAGATAATAAATTCTAATATTTTATTTCATTATAATCTAATTACACACACTTAATGAATATCATACATACAATGTTTTATCAGTACATGGGCTTTGAGCGCTTGTTGGCTATAGTTGACCGGGAGAAAAAATCATTTCTGAATCCTAAAATGGTCGCCTCGCTTGTTACTACACTTTGAAACGAGGTGAACATCTTAGTCCTCAAGAGCAACGCATCTACGAGCTCAGACAGGATTTCGATCGTGTTTGTGGTTGTACGTGGATTTCTATCTGCGACTACTTATCGACTGAATTGAGAATCCAGAAATATTGCATATAGATTCGTTATAGACCATGAGTACTATGAAAGGAATTTTAGAAAATCCGCTAAAAGGATAAAAGAGAAGATGGAATTTTATTGACTGTGGGGATTAATTGTTTTTTCTTTTGTAGATTTTTTTTAGATAGAACTACTAAATTTTTACAACGTATTGTAATATAGACGTCTGTGCAAGCAACACTACAGATAAATGCTAATAATATAAAAAGTAGGAGGATATGATGTCATATGTATGTAAAATCGTCTTGACGTGAGACCCGCTCGCCTCTCGCCTCTTATAGAATGCAATTCGCTAAGAACAAATGACACTTTAATAGCTAATAGATATCCGGGAAGTAGGCGTGTACGAACCAAGATTGTTTTACGACTAAATATATGCATTCATATCTTACTAGTTTTCGCCCGTTGTATCACCATTCAACCATAAAATAACCATAGTGGCAGTGAAAAGAAACTTTGTTAACTAACAATACGGCATGAAGCAATTCTGGTGTTTCGGTTAGTGGTTTTGTTACCGGCTACATTGAAAGAGAGGCGACCATATTATTTATTATGTTGGAAAAATAATAAACGAACGACCAACTTCAAATAAGATGGCGTGCATAGATGCGTTGCTACGCTACGGCGGATTATGAGCGGCGGGTTATTGCTACCGGCGGATTATAAACGGCGGTGGTTCTTCCCCGTTCGAACGATTGTCCTACTACTACTTTGGAATAAATTTTCAGTAGCAACGCATCCACGTACAAGTTCAAGTCGAGTGTAGCGGTTGCTTAACATCAGGCGAGCAACACGTTCGTGACACTTTCGCTTGTCGTTGAAGCAGGCAAAGTAAATTTCGAAAAATATAGTTCCTCCATTAATCTTCTGCATTGATATTTGCAAGAACTACCTTGATGTGTTTTAAAACTTAAGGCACGGTCACATTTATAGTTGACTCGGCTGTATGTAACTCGACCTTTGCCTTTACAAAAGCGAGGTCAGCCATTTTCGAATGCAGTTTAAACTTGACGCGGGTCAACACCCGCTTGACGTTTGGGAATCAGTTCAAGGGTCCAATTCACTATGTAATTTACACCTTAAGAATTTTGTAGATTTCATAATTAATACCTTCTTAGATTATTATCATTTTTCAAACGTAAAAATATTTACAAAACGATGTCTCTTTAAAACAAATATTATGAGTCGATGTTAGTTTATTGACGTTTAAATAGTTTTTCATTCGGTTAAGAATAAAAAAGTGTACATGGACTTACGCGTTAGAAGTAATAATTGGGATCCATAACATTATTTTGAATTCCCCGTTATCCGAAGAAGCCAAAGTTCTTATAAGATTTTTGGCAATAGTTGAGCAAAATATGTGGTCCGTAGCAACTACCACATAGACACTGCATGATAATACACCTAATATAAATAAAAAGAAAGTAAGATCCAAGCATACAGAAGGCGGGAATCGACTTTGTTTTATACTGTGTATAGAAATTGAAAACTATGAAATAAAAAGTAAATTTAAAAGTAAAATTGTTTTCCCCTTCGCTGGTCTCTTTATGTGCTTGTAGAGAACACGAGGCTATCGAAATTCTCGGAACGAACGCAATTAATATATTCTAGCACGACGCCCCAATCGGACTCATATCGAGATAGCTTCGCCACCTCCAGGCACCGCTCCATGCCTACGTCCGACGACTGAAGTGAAGTTCTTCGAGGGATCTTTAAGTCGGAACGACTGAAGCTCCCACTCTCATTGCCCGCAACCTTGAGACCTCCTTTTAATCGCCTCTTACGACAGGCAGGAGATACCGTAGCGCTATTCTTTCCGATCAAGAACCACAGGGCCAGATGGTAGGCCGTACCAATCGGTAGATTATTGGAACCGGGCCTGATTTAACATGTCGTATATAACAAAATGACACGGAAGAAGTATTAACAGTACATAATGCTTACATGACTTCATCTTTAGATTGTCTAGAATAATAGACTTTTCCAAGGTTCATCTTAAAGCCAGACAAGGAAGAGAACTAAATTAATGTGATAATCTCAATGAGAAACTCCTGATGTATGTTCGTACCTTTTGTTTGAATTTACTATCTAAGATGCTATTGATCTATTTAATTATGAGATGTGTAAAAGACCTATTTCTACTTCTGTATATATGTATAACTATTACATCTTTTAATATTGTGTATTAGTTATGAGTGGAAACTTTACTGATCTTTGTTATTTTTCTTCGATTTTCTTTATGTTACAACTATTGTATGTTTCTCAAAAAGAAATAAAATTAAAATTAAAATAAAAAAAATAAGCTGGCTGACACAAAGATCAACTCACAGACGAAATCGTCGGACCTAGAACCCTGAATTTTTGCAAATGGTTTTTAATACACCGTCTAAGAATTTCATTTTGGATGTTTCAACCCTAAGGGGATGAAATATTTAATTAGGATTAATTTCTATATATACAAGTGTAAAATGACAGACAGACGCAGATGAAACAGTTAAATGTAGGACCCTGATTTTTGGCATATAGGTTTTTTAGTAGCGTCAGTAGGAATAGGAATTTTGGATTTCACTCACGGGGTAAAAGCAAATTTATGTGTTTTTTAAATGTTTCGTAATATTGGCTTATGAGCAATGAAAGCTGCGGGCAAAAGCTAGTGTAAACCAAAATTGGATGTTGAATATACATACATATAAGAAATTTAGTAATTCTAGTATGTGTAGATAAATTTAATGTAACAGAAAATCTTCATCGTAGAAGTAATATTGAAGCGAAGTGATATCGTGACATTTGCGACAGGACTCTTGTCATCTGGGGGTAATGGGTTCAAACTGGAAGGGTCACGCCGGAACTTGCGTGCATGCTTTGAATGTTTACGTCGCCGTCGTTTTTATTCGAGTTTTAAAGAAATAAAATAGATTTTTATACATAGAGTTCAAAAAAGGAAGTACTCAAATCTGTTTTATTTTCTTGAATTTTTGTTACCATCAGTTATAAGCCGTTTTGGAAGTTTCTTTTAAACTTATTGCTTAATTTTTATTTGAAAGAATATAAGTCCCGTTTGAATCCATTAAAATTAATAATTTTCTATTAATTTTATTGGATCATCCTTACTGGTGAAAAATGGAAGGATGAAACTTTTTATTGAAGAATAAATATGTCATTTTTTATAATAATAGGTGTAATTTGTTCTGCAAAAAGACATTTTGGTTTTTGAGTGGTAAATAAAAATATAGTTCAAGTTTAAATTTAAATATTTTATTTTATTATGAAGTATTTACATACACTTAATGAATGTCTGAGCTACAATAACAATAATAATAATAACAATCTTTATTTGCTTTATAATGTAAAATCAGTCCATAACATAACTATGCTAAAATTTATGACAATATAATTATAATAGATTATTATAGATATTTATAATAGATTCCTTGTCGTTAAAATTTCAAAATTAAATTATAGGATTAAGTTATTTATCTTATATAGATACTAATAAACATACATTTGAAGGAAATTTTGCACCCTCAAGGATTCAAAAGCAGGAAATGCAATTTGTTAAATCCTTTTCTAGTAAAATTTTGTCGTCCTAATAGTAGCTAAGTAAAATAGCGGACCGGACGGATGCCGTGACAACGGGCACTCAACATCCGAATGTAATGGTTTCCTACTCGGAGTTACCCTGGAGCTTACATAAACACTATTTGATCTTGCACATTCATTGTCAGTAGAGAAGCAAACGAATATGCAAGAGCTTAGTATTATATAGTCGCTGCAGCCCGTGGACGTCCACAGCCAACGCGAAACGGAACTGAAGATCTACATATATATGAGCTCGTACGTACATGCGTTACTACGTTTGAGGACTGAGATAATCCTCGTTTGTACGTGTAGCTGGTAATCGCACCTCTTTAGTCAACCCGTATCTTCTGGCGTCATCGGATTGGGTGTTATAAATAATACTTTATGTTATTACTATTGAAATAATTAGTACGGTTATACACCAATTACACTAATTGCTTAAGTACGTAAAAACGGCATAATAATATAGGATGACAGAAATATTAACAGAACAAAAACCTTTTTAACAATAAATTACATTAAAAATAAG
>DWON01002739.1:0-19783 GCA_018251015.1 Phocides pigmalion okeechobee
CTAATTTTTTAAAGGTGGGAGAACTGTAGTTCGACCGGGGAGGTACCGTCGCCCTCATAATCCAACGTAAAGGATTACTTGTGTTTCGGTTGGAGAGTTGCGGGTGCCGGCTACACTTTGAAGCGAGGTAACCATCTAAGTCCTCATAGTAGCAACGTTTTTACGTTCAAGCTCAAATACGATTTTAGTCGTCTTTGTGGTTGTGGATGTCTATGGGCTGCCAGTACTTAACATCAGGTGGTTTATATTATTTGTAAAAGACGGGCTGCCAAAATGTTTTGAACACTCAACGTTGTGTCAAATCGTCGAAAGTAAGGACGCGTTGTCTGCTCTCAAGACTAACACCGCCTTATGTTTATAGTAACTATCATAATATACTGCATGTAAGACCTCACATAAGAAGTTTGGCGTCTAAATATATTTGTGACGTACAACTACCTCTGGGGCGACAGCGAACACCCGCTGGGGATTTTCTGTGTCAAGTTAAACCGTATGTAAAATACACCTATGTCTACCCTACACTATATCAGTTTAATATTATTAAATGTGCCTTTAAAATCGGTTGTATACTGTACAAGGAACATACATTATGAATAAGGCGATTAGGTAAGACGCTTTCTGCACTCATCGCTCTACAGTAGGATTCCCTGTAACGTGGGAGCCATGAACACACACAAAGGCAATACACAAACACTCGGGTCCAGAACAGAGATCTAAATTGATCATTCAGACGTTTACCCCACTGGAAATCGAACCCGGAGCCTCTGAGTGTTGGATATGGTTACCGTTGTGCCATGCGGGGCGCTAATTCTAAATCTATACGACAATAATAGCAGTAGCAAAAAAATTGCATTCTTACCAAACCATACCCCCGACACGCCGTATCGACTAAATTAGTAAAACGTCAGCACATACCTAATCTGGTATAGTTACAAAAATTATGACGTCAGTTCACACGAGCAGATATAACTTCCGGTAAGAGTTGCTTATCCAGAAATGAATTCTTAGTAATTTTACCTAAGTATTAAATAAATATTATTAATTATAAGTATCCCAAAAATAGCGTTACATACGAAAAATCCTAACATTTTACTTGTTTACCTAATATCAAGTTAAAGTGAGTAGGTATTTGTCGTGTTAGGTTGAAAAATGTTGACCTTCTCTTGGACCACATGACCTAGTTATCAAAAACCAGACCGTTGACTAGTACATACAGCGATCCAAGTGGATATACATTTAAAAAAATATTCAGTTTTCAATTAATCGTTTTCAAATATAATTGCAATAAAAATACGCGATGTATTCATAATCTCCCTTGAAGAAGTTTATTAAAAAGTTCATAAATGTTATGTTTACTTTGACATTTGGACATTGTTAAAGGGCGATGTAAAATATTGCTATTCTCGAGACGTCCCAAGTAAAGTGTTATTTCACTTCAGTTCATGGGTAATCCGCATTTTTCCTACGTCATAAAGTATAAGGATTTCTAGATATTTCTGTTCAATATTATTTCTATTTATTTATTAAAAGAGGTTAATAATATATTCTCTAAAAATGTACATTGACGACTAATGGTGTTGAATCACTGAGTATGATATGAACTGAATGAACAAATTACTTGCAACACAATTTATCAATACATATTACTCTTAATAGATAACAAAATTCTAACAGACAAAAGCTATTCGTCTTGTCACACTATAAGCTTACCCCATGAGGCTGCAGGGCGTACTGAAATACGTTGCGGGTCGGTGGGGGTACAGGTGGAGGCGGATTAGTGGGCAACCCAATTGTCTGAAGTTTTAAAGCCGCCCGAAGGCCTTTAACATAGCTTAACTATTGCTACCTAATGATAACAGTCGGGACCGACCAATTTACGTCGTCTATGAAGGTCGAAAACGCTTAAAAAGGAATGCTGTTAAAAGTCGTCAAGAAAGCATTATCACGTTTTATTTTCCATACACAAACTATCCACCATATACAGATGTTTTTTAACTAGAAGAGTATGTAATAGTTTGATATTATGTAATTTGCCTCAAAAAGCTATTGTGTTCTTTTTAACTGCGAACATTCGCAGTTTTCCTGTTCCCTTATGTAAGGAAACACGAAAACTTTTCTTTTACTTTTTTAACTTTTAACTCTGTTTTTTAACATCGTCATTTTTAATTAACATGATTTTCTTTCTTTCTTCTTTTGTTGATAGATCGCACTTGATAAAAATATATTATCTTAAAAAAATAACTACTCGTCACGTTTCCCCGTGTCCATTCTGTTTAGGTAAGCTATAAAATAATTGATATTAGAGTGCCAACATACATACATGTCATGTAGATACATAATGATTGTTGAAAAATGGCTGCCGTCCCTGAATGCTTTACGTCAACTTCGTATAAAAGGGGTCGCAGGTGCGATGGGTCCCGAAGGATAAAGATGGAATACCTGGCCTTATAACAATTACTCGCTAAAGTAGTCTTGAAAGGACTAACATCTTGAAGTAAGGTATGTTAGAATGAAATTGGTATTTTATATATAAGCGACTGTGTAGCTGTGCGCTATTTTACAGTAAGGACATAAAGCAATTTGAAGAAATTTTTACTACAAAGTGAAAAAGGAATTATGGTGGAACATATATCTTCTATGGTCTTATCGTCAAAGAAAATCATGAAGTTCCACCATAGAGATAATGTCTAATAACATAAACAATAACAAAATATCCATCCGCAATTTAAAATTATTTTCTAAGCTCTCGTGCATACTTTTAATCCCTTGGATTATTTGAACAGAGCGTCCGCTAAAGCAAGTCCAACATTCGAGAAGAGTTTAAGATTTGAGTGCTCTGTGTGGATGCTTTGTACCTACTTGGGCTTAGATATATGTACGTATAGTTTACCCATGTAGAGATATGGCATAGAATCAGATATAATAATGTATATTACTAAGTCGAGCACGCACGCAAGAATTAACTAATTTAGCAGGTGTGTCAGGGGCGTAGCTCGAGCTGACATTGGTGTTAGCACGAGTTCGGCGTTCACTCGCATGGGTAAAGCCTATATTGGTCATACGAGATGTACTAATTACCCCACTATTCTTCTAACTATATCTTTAAACAAAATCGCCATATTTTTTCGCCGTTAATTATCATTATACCAAATCTATATAAACGATAACATAGTGAATGCATATAACTGCTGGATGCATGTATCTAAATATACTTATGTTATTATTTTTAGTTAGTTTTCGTGGTATATTTTACTTTGCACATTATATTGAGATAGGGAGATGGAATTATAATTCGTTTAACTATTTTGTCGACAGAAATCTAATCAATTTATAATACGATTGCACTCTCTTTCTCAAGTTTCTTAAGTAAAATTAAGTTGATATTTTGTATGGAAAGTGAATATATCTCAAATACAAATTTCTTTTTTTGTCGGCGACCGCCTAAAAGCAGCAAATTTAGCAAATACTAGCTGGCAGTCCCGGGTCGACCACTCCTGCGGGGAGCGCCACCACCCTTCTTGTCACCCACCCCCAACTTTCACTCTCTTGTGCGTTGGGATCTCGGCCCTGCTACGACTATAAAAAACTGTTAGCGCCCGACGCCGTACAAGCAGTTACGTATCTATACTTGGTAGGCTTAAGTACGAATTTCGCTTACGACATGCAACGAGGCCGACAGCGGTTTGAACGATGCGTCTAGGGTGTACTAAGTCCTCATATATCAGCAGGGAATTATGTGACATTACAGTACAAGATAAGGGTCACATTCGTGTGCCGACGGCCGTATACGTTTTCACGCACCGAGCGCTGCTGGTGAAGACAACACCGGACGAACGCCGGATCCCTCGTCAGCGGGCAACTCACGCTAACAACGTCTCGCATCGCTAACATATTTTCATGTATGCGAACGAAGTGAACGACAATGAAACTATTATTTTCACAGTGAACAATTGCGGTAAATTCTGGGGTCGCACATACGCGATTTCGATACGTCATTGCAACAAACAACGTTACGGTTCTAATAATATTTAAGAGTTTACAAGTTTATATAACTAAGTCACGTTTCCACTTACCAATCCTTAGTACGACCTATGTCATACCATTGTCATTCGATATAATGTAAATGATCTAGAAAGGTACGTACGTAATTAGGTATCATCAGTTTTATACACATTAAAAGCGCGTTTAATTGAAAGCATAATTTCTCCAGTCTTAAAAAGTAGTAATTATTTGTTGTTATAATTGAACCATGAAACAATGATTACTAGTGTAGATGCAATTTTATTTACACTGCATTTAGAAAAACAAACATTTCATTATTTGTTGTCCAAGATGTTAAACAGCAGTTTGCTAGAACTGATAAAATCCCTTACACGAGGAGTCTAGAATGAATGAGTACCTACGTAGGTGTCGTGTCGGTATCTTATATACCTATTGTAAATAGGAACGACGCAAGAACAGAGCAAAGACAGAGCAGAGCCGAGGTCGGGCGCGCCCGCGTTGTCGTCGGCGCGGGCGCCCGCGCCGACCCTACGCCTCTCGCGATAAGGCGCACATCGCCGCGCGCGCTCGCTGACCTCACCGCACCGACAAATAATAAATATGTAACACTGATAAAGCCGCAGAAGCGTTGACCGGTAAGTATTTAGGGATTCTCGTTTGGCAAACATTCGACGGGTCATCGTGCCCCAGCGCCACCGGAGGCCGACACTTTCGAGGAGGAAGATACCGGCACGGTCGACCACCGGCTATTTCTGGTCGCCCGTCGATTGGACTAAGTCAAAATATTCGGCGAAGTGGGCGCCGGCTCGCCGACCCCTCTCGATCGGTCTCCGAAGAGACGCAAAGCGAAGAAATAATGTGAAGGTCGAGTGTGATACGTACCTGTGCGCGGGCGGAGGTGGTGTCGCACGTCTCGTACAACACTCGTGTCGGGTGGCGCGCGGCTGACTGGCGAGGCGGGCAGCACCGAGCGTCGCCGCGGCAGCAGCGGCCCGCGCCCGCACCCCGCGCCCGCCGCTGCATTCCGTGCGTGCGCCCGCCGCCGTCGGGAGAGCCGCCGCTCGCCGCTTCCACTGACATCAGCACATCACCGGCGGCGGTGCCAACGCCCCATATCTCTCACGCACGCCGCTCGCCTGTCACCTCTGCATGACCCTCACTGACTCATTACCATATCCTCCACTTCTGTACATATTGCAGCTTTAAGACTGATAAAGCCAGGCTGGCCCAGAATTTCTTTATAAACTGAATATCACATGAAAGAACATTATAAGAAGTAGTTATTGCGCTGAAGATCCAATGACTCAGTGTCACTGAAAATACGATCAAAAAACACTAAATTATAAATTGTTTACAGGTACTTACGGGAAATGGCAGATATTGGCTAATTTATCTATATCTATATTACCTATGTATCCACTAACGTAGATATTAAATAAATATGACAGCACAATTCTGACTTTTGAATATATTATGAACATATATAGGTACCCACTTACCTATTTAAATTATAAACAATTATCATAAACTTTTAGACTTTTACTTTCGCAAAAATATATCGTAATAATCAGCAATAGCAATAGAATACTGTAGGCAAGTTAAGTTCTTGCCTAACTATTTTTGCTAACAAATAGGAACTTTCCATATTAATTAATGTGCTGATAAATAGTTAATAACATTTCAAGTATTACAATCGATAGAAACAAAAATACCGATGAATGACGGCACGTGGACGGCAAATGGCGGTCTCTAATCATATCTACGGCATTATTATCCTTGAGGACTAAGATGGGACATTTCTTTAACGTATGCTTGAGCACACCCTCCAAATCAAAACAGAATAGCGAAAGCTATGCTGCTTTGAGGTAGAAATAATTAGGCGTAATGTAGAGGCCATACAGTCAAACAGAACTAATATATTTTATGACGCTTCGCTAATTAAATAAGTTCTTATGTGATATAATCTATCATCGCTGCATCAGGAGCAACGCTGCTAAAGATATTTTATCAAAAAACGTTAAAGACTCCAATGTCCTGGTCTGAAGAGTTTACATGGGCGTACGAGGAGTTCCAGTTTAGTTCTCAATACAAATATGGCTTAAAAAGAAATTAAATGTAATACATTTATTTTTTATAAGAAGACACTTACAAATTGTCTGATACATTCTTGTTCTTAATATAGTGCTAGTTTTGAACGCGAAATTTAATGAGAAGAAGCGGAAATATACTCCGAGGATAAAATAAGACATTACCTTATTGGTTTTATAACAAAAATCCATGGGCGGCAGGAAACACTTGTCTTCAGGTAGACTATATGACCATCTGCTACTCGTATGCTATAGAACTTACAACGTTATACAAAAATATTTATCTATTATGAAGAAAAATAAAAATGTCTATAATATACATATGTACTGTAAACATTGTAAACGTATAATGTGTAAAATTTACATTTGATAGTATGGCATACATTTAAAATTCAAACAGCTAAATTCGTGATAGAAATTGAAAAACGTCAATGTACTTTAGTTGTTTGTAGCGTTCCGAAAATCGATTCTACGAATACCCAATTTAGTTATTTAACAAAAATCAATGTTAACTGACCGGCTCGAATTCGAATCTAGGATCTTTAACTGCAGAGGCATAGTGGCTACTGCGCCACTATTCTACAGTTGACAATCCAATTAACCCATGGGGCAATGCAGTCTTCTTGCTGATAAAGACAATAATGTATATGTGCTTTGTACATTAATACTTGTATCTAACGGGGACCGAAATCGGTATCCTCATATTTGTAAGTTAACGAACTTTCACAACCCCGCCACTATCGCCATCAAAGAGATTAACGTCAAATGTGTTTATGAGTAATAATCAATCTACTCAACAGTACGTTGGGTATTCCACTATCCACAGATAGCGCAGCCATGGGCTACTTGTAGTTCCGCCCAAAATAATTACCATTGTAAGGCGTGCACAACTACCTGGCCATACACTTTTTTTTAAATAGCAAACGAGCATTCTACCCACACTATGTTAAATGACCACTGTTGCCCAAGAACATCACATCATAGTCTGTGGAATAAAGTTCAAGTTTACAGAAGTTACAGATGTTTTAGCAACTAAATTAAGGAAGTTCATATAGCCATGTGTTCTGCCAACTACATTATATAATACGGAATTAGGCTTAGGCACTGTTTCTAAACGATTAAATTTCAGACACTGAAATAAGTGTAACGTGAGGTCATTCCACCGTAATCGAACCTATCTAGTGTTTATAGACACTATTCTGTGGTATTATTATACATTTCAAAGCGCCCAGTCAAACATTAAATAGTGCCATCTCTCGTCACATAGTGAAATAAAGTTCGCTACACGAGAATCATGACCCAGACCTATTAAAATGTTCAGAATTCTCAATTATTTCTAATTTCTTTCATTTATATATAATTTGAATTTTGAGTGTAAACAATGGGTTTGGACAAATCCTTGTATGCATGTAAGTATACAATTCCATACACGTTTCAGGTTGTTCGCATCCAATGCATAATAATAATCATAGATTTACAATTTAAATCGTTAATAAATATTGACCATGCAGAGGCTCTGCTTATGCGAAAGTCCACGACAACTCCCATGATTTAAATCTATGCGTACTTATACTTTTGGTCCAGGGAGTAGTATTTAAAATTTACGTTTATAAATAGACAATATACTAAAAAACTGTATATATGAAACTAGCTTAAATAAGGACCGATACAGGTTTTAGAATTGTGTAGAGATACATCACAATCTCCACCCTTTCTAGTGCCTCTTCCCAAACCTGCGGCAATATAGGAGAAGGTCCTTAGTAGACCGGTTTCGGCAAACCCGTACGGTGCCCCTGTCGGTAGCAGTACAATGTGGTTCAGATATCCCAACATCTAACAGTGACTTGTTCCGTAGATGCATATTTATTGTTATAATATATTTTTTTAATATATTATTACATGCAATTCTACCTATCATGATACTTCTTGAATGACCTATTATATTTTATGTCTTTAGCTTGGTTGTTGCTCAACTTGCTCCAATAAAGTAAAGTGGGCAAAAACGTTCATGCCAATACTGAAGCGTGCATTGTCCGTCGCCATTACAGGACATATTCGATCTACAAACTTAAGTAAGATCAGGCGAGGTCAGAAGATGGATGGGTAACCGAAGTGGACATATTTTTGCTCACTTACATGCCTCGTGCCCGTTACGATATACTTACCTGGGAACAATAAGTAGCAGCCATTATACCTTGTCGGAGTCGTTATTGTTGCAAAAATCAGTCACGACGTGATGAACAATATTAACTTAATCATTGAGAATAGCGACATCTATTATAGAATTTCAGTAACTATTATTTTGCTGCTCAAATATTTGTTTAAATATTACTACCAATATTTGATACTACATTAGTACCTACTTAAATAAAATCCTATAATGAATATAGATTGTATAAGGATATCGTTATAATTCTTTGTAAATTACAGATAGTCTCTATAAGCGCTAGAGCCCGTCGATTTTGTGTTAGTTCAATCTGAATTTCTCCTTTATAAGTTTAAGTTTACAATATTCTCTAGACACAGAAAAAGGAGCGTTAATCATTCTTGACGCACTAATTATATTTCATATAATTTAACTATGTACAATACTGCCTTGTATGCCCATTTAATTTCATAGTTGCTGTTTTGACTACAGATTTAGAAATACCAATTTCTTGAAGTGAATATTAATTACAAAATTCTAACGATCACTGGTTGGAAAGGATTTTAGAAAGTTTTTATAATTTTATTATTTTTAAATATAATAATTATTATGTACTACTATCACTGAAGATTTATGATATGTAATGTTTTGTGTTAGATATTGCTTTAAAGTTTGTAACAGGCGTTAAGATATGTAGCAAATATATTTTTTAATTTTGATAGTAAAGAATTTCAGACATTACCATTCAATTATGTGCAGGCAACGATTCTCGTTTAAAATGCCTTAAATATTATAATTTTTGGAATAGTGGAAGCTCACAAAATATTCTAAATAATAACTTATTCATTAGAATATCAAGTTAATAAGACTCAGAAGAGTTAGAATGGTAGCAAATTACCAAACAAGATTACCGAATAATATTATAATAATAATATTACCGAACGCAAATACAGCACGTTGCAATTATTCATAGCTTTTTTTATAGTATAGTAAAAATAATATATAACTATATTATGCATATACTCACCAAATAGATGTATTTATAAATTTATTTTTTTAAACACCTTGTAAGTTTGTAGTAGAAAAACAAAACTTTTTCAATGTTGTTTCACTGAATGTATGTTCCGATTTTAAAGGAACTTACCCGTGTTCTTCGTGCAGTGACAATAACGAATTAATTAATAATAACAAAAATTTGAACTGAGTAAGTACCCCTCTTGTGGCTTAACGGTCATTTTTATGCACACAAGTCTATCGGGTTATGGAAAAGGTTCGTAAACCCCTGTTTACCTTTATTTTCTTCCTTTATAAGCGATTTTGCATCACCATGGCCCGTTATGGCAAATTATCTGGCAACCCTATTGTTGGTGATCGCGCGTAATTTGACACTTTGCTAACTAAGATTTTTAGTTTTACCGACATACTTCCGTAATGGAAGGTACGATATTAAAAAGTAGGACCTATATTTTAAATAAAAACTACCGTGAATGTTTATTACATGACTTAATATACAACGAACAAGAATCAAATGTTTATCAGAATGGATATTAGAGTAACAACTTTTACGAATCCTTTTTCGTTTTTTTGTGTGGTAGACGAGTTTTGTAGAGATGTTATTCATTCTTCGTTGGATAAAGTGGATGCTGGAAATACTATTACAAAAAAGTCTATATCTGATGTTAATCATGGCCAGGTAAGAAGATGTATAACGCATTACCTGTTGCTTACTCGCGAGTACATAAGTCCTCTGGATATAACGAGTTTTCTATTTTGCTGAGTATCATAATGCATCTCCATCTTACTCCAAGGAAAAAAGAGCTCTTTCGGTTTATCAGACCTTTCAGAATATTTCACTTTTCAATGATTATTTTTAATTTAAATATGTATATTCCCTTCCACTACATACATAAATAAAATTTTCATGGGGAGGTGGTTTATCAATATCAATATTAATATAATCAATCTAATTTTACGGCATTTCATTTGATTCAAATAAAGAAAGTATTTTATACAAATCTTTCAATTGGATTAACATGTATGATAATGTCTTAACTGTCTTAACCTTTAGACTGGTACAAATCTTGTTTGCTTTTTTAATGTGATGTAGTACACAAGTGTAGTATGTCCACATTTTCAATCTTACTTTAGTTTTGTACTACATTAGGTCGAAATTAATGTTGTTGCATTACAGTATGTTGCAGTTTTATGGCATAATAAATGGACTCGAGGTGTGATTACTATGGAGTCACAGTTTCTGATCTGGCTAGTTGATTATGGAATCTACATACATCCAGATGATAAGACTGTTTATATAGATTTGCCAATGGAGTATAGAAAACATCCAACAAAAGTGTTTGAAGCTGCTATCCATGGAGTTGTGCCTTTGGATAAAGTTTGTACTAATTTTTTGTACACTTGTAATTTGAAACACACAAAACTGTGGAAAATTGGACCCATCCAATTTGACATTGTTTAACTTTGTTGATTACATAAAATAGTTTTAGTGTCAGTCATAATTGATATTATGTTTTGGTGTGAATGACATTTAATCTTAGTTGTTGGGGTAGCCACAAATCTATGGCCAACTGCAAGCAGGACCTTTATGTTCTTCATAGTTAGTTACTAAAATCGAGAAGTGGAATTGACCACATTCCAGTACATGTACTGTATGCTAATTTGTTACTCTACTTCTGTATTAAAAAAAAAACTTAAGTTTATTTGTTATACTTCTATAGTCTGAAATAAATGGTTTAGCATATAGTTAAAGAACAATTTTAATAAAGGATGTAATATAATAGCAGTTTTAAAATAAAAAACTTTAGTAATAAAATAAAATTCAGTTATCAATTGATTCCCACAGTCCTGTTTGAGAACACAAATGTGGTGCTATAAGTACCAAATAGGCACTCTTGTTTATAGTGTAATGTGTGTATCGTTATTATAATAATTCACTCTTGGAGTAATATATTGGCATATTTACAAAAACATTTAATCATGTTTATACTGTTTAACTGTATGAAAGTGTATTTTATTTACTGAAAGGAAAAATCGAATAGAGACAGTTTCCTAACTTGGCATTAAATTTTTGTTTTAAATAAATGATTACATTCTATATTTTTGTTTCTTGTGTTTGTAAAATTCACAAAATATGGATGTGCCAAAATATTGTGACATGAATAATTTTATTAATTGATGTATTCTTTACAGACCATAAGTGATGATTGTCAAATTCAAAATGAGATATCGACATCGTGGAACAAAGGCTCTGTGGAAAAGTGCCAGGAACTTTTAAAATCTGCCACCAGAGTGTATTTTGTACCAATTGCAATGATGTCAACTAAATATAATGATATAGTAAGTTTGATTTGGAAGTAAATATGAAAATATTTAAACAAAATAAGAGATCATGTACTTAATGTTCTTAACTGGTCAACTTAATGGACATTCCTAGAAAATAGAATTCCAATTTCTTTTTATATTACCAAAGAAAACTTGAATTTTATTGTGTTTCAATGATATATACTGTATATTTCCTGTTATGGTTCTGAACTATAATACATAACTATAAATCTCCGAAATATCGTTTTTTTTTGGTTAATCACATTTTCTAGCACTTGTTTTTTGATTCTATAATAGATGGCGCTATACATGTTTCAGATATTATGTTTGTACTAAATAATTTGATTGTTAATTGAAGTTTAAAAGTATTATTTCAGGTTTTAGGTGACCTTTACCTAGAAATGGCAGGAGAAAAGGTTGTCAATATAATCGAAGAGCTTCAGTTATGGCCTGTGTTTTTGGAGAAGAACAAGCCCACATATGTTGAAAGTAAACAATTTTAAATTATATTGATATATATTTTACCATAAGAATTTTCGGAAATTATAGTTTTCGTTTTCTTTTATTACATTTCAGACTTGTCGAAATACTACATAACACGACGGAAACATCGTGCTTGCATTTTAAAACCAAATTTAACAAAAACTAAATTGCCAGTAGTTTCTCTACAGATGACGTTAGAAGAGTATTCATTTCTTGCTAACAACGCGCCAGAGTTGTCACAGTTGTTCAACCCCGACTCGGAAGATGGCGACACTGATACTGAAACTGAGATCTTATACAAGAAAAACAAAGATGCTTACAGATTAACGTCTGCTGAAATTGAGAAATATTCTAAGCTATATATCACAGTTCACGGTTGTGAATATAACGTCTTAAATGTATTGGTGAACAAAGCCCGAGATTTGAGGATTTGTGAACGATACAGAGATCACGACCTTAAATCTATTGGACGCGGCATCTCATTCAGAGGGTCTCGTAGAAACGACATATTGTAAGATAAGTGTGGTTTTCACGTCTATTACTATTTTTTGTTTAATACTTAACGTGGTTGTCTGGTATTTTACGAGAATATATTTTGCTATTTTTTATTTGTTTGTTGCCGCTAGATGGCGTACCTAAATTTTTATGCGTGACTATTTGTTTTCTTTTTGCCAAGATCTTATTTTTATATGTTGTATAGTGCAGAATAGCTGGCACTCATTTTTTGTTTTATTTTATGATACTTAAAGTATTTATGTCGTTAATGACTGAACAGTTGAGATTATACTTAGATAATAATTATCTACTAGAATAAGCTTATATTATATTCATAAGAATTAAATGTGTTCAAAAGGTATATTCTGAGTGAAATTCAAATTATATACTATAAATATGTTTAAGGAAAAAGTACTGTGTAAAGGTGGACGCATATATATCGCATCTCAAGTATTGGAGTCATCGTATTCCATGAGTTGGTCTTCGTGTGTGAATTTTATACTCGCTGGAACGCTAGTAATAGTACATTATATGTTTCTTGCTCCTGAATTACAAAGATTAGGCAGAAAATCTCGCTATTGGATTTTTATTAGAGAAGAAAAGTTTTTTTCAAACTTTACTGTATTTCAATTAGTCAATTAGAAAAAGTTACGCGTTTTTTTGACAATAAAAACAAAGCATCTCTTCTGTAAAATGGCCTTTCAGCGTTTTATTATTATTGGCTTCTAGTGACGGTATTCTAGCTCTCAGAGTTAACTGGGCTGTGTGCGCTGAATTTTGAAAATGCTTTTGCTACATTGACTGCTCTGCCCGCTTAAATAAGGTCATCGTATATACCATGATGACGTCATCCAGAATGTGCCCTAAACGGTTCAACATTGATAGATGCACAATACTTTCGGTGAGTCGGAAATTTCTTTGCGTGCGGTGCGTATAGAAGTGCGTTCATCTTTATATTGTTGTATCCAGTGTACCCGCCTTTTACTAATATCGTTTACTGTTTTATTTGTTATAATATATAAAAGTTTCAGACTTGGTGCAATAAACTTACGTCTTGCTGTTACGTGCTATGTGCCAGCGTGAAATATTTAATTTGTAGAGTAATTTTATTTTGAAAATATTACGTTATATTAGACCAACTGCTTTTGTTGTGTAAAATCTTAGGATCTCACTAGGAAATATAAGTACTTAATATATTAGAATTTTTATTTTTCTTAGAAAGCAGAATAACCGGTGTTTTGTGATTCTCTAAATTTAGAAAGTAGTTGATATTTTGAAGGACCTTTCTTTTTATTACCTTAACACAACTATGTAAAAATGTTGTTTTAATATTAGAAAAGCTCTAAGAGGCTTAGCTAGGTTTGATCAAAGAGTCCCAAATTCTAGCAGTTGATTTCAAAATGTGGAGGAGTTTTTACGTTTAAGTTTTTTTATTAACGATGTTATGTTACTTGAAATAAAATTAAGTCTTAGAAGTTTTGTTTTATTTTATATACAAATAGAAATTCTTCCCTTAGGTAAATAATCTTAGTTAAACTTAATCATATCTTATTACTAATCTGTACATTAGTTGTACGACGGAATAAGGGCAGTGCATAAGGAAGAGATCGCTACATATTGAGATTTATGGCAAGTCCGGAAAAGACGAGCGGTTTTTCTATAAATATGGTGATACACGAGAATTAAATCATAAAAATTGAAGATAAATTATTAAGTTATTAGCATGTAAACAAGAAAAATGGATATTCAATTTAGTATGTGCAGTAAAACTGCGTCATGATTGGTATTCATTCCTCTGAACAGCTTACTATTGCGTCTAGAAAATTGATCTTGTTTATAGTTGATTGGAACAGAGGAAATCGGCAATTTGCTTACACGCCTACAGTATTCTCAACGGTTACTGGCACTCCGCCGCTGTGTCAGACACGCTGTATTAATGGGTGGAAAGTTAATCTTAATCCGATCACAGACGGAGGCCTGGATTGGTGCTGGCCACGTAGTTGAGGAGTTCGTCGGAGTCCTCGCAGACGACCGGTTTCTCGTGGTAGCAGGCCACGTCGTGCCACGCGATGCCGTCGTTGTAGACATTGTTGAGGATGCTCAAGCATGATTCCGAAGTGCCGTTGATGTCGAACTCAGCGTTGTCGGGCTGACGCTGTTTCTTGTGGCCAGTTTGCGACCATGCGTTGTAGCCCCAGCCGTTAGGGATCTGTAACGTTTGGTTTAGTATTCAGTTTCATAACCTCACATTAGGTTCGGATTACATAATTATCTAAAGAATTCATGTCCCTACTGTTATATAAAATTGTTTTCGTCTAATGGAAAAGATACTGATTTAACCCTTAATTGATATACAAAGTTCCTGTATGTCATTACAGGCTGTGCATTATCTTGGAATTGAGTAGTTACTGATAATCATGTCTAAAATAATAAGGATTATTTATTAAAAAAAAAAACTAGCTACTCACTAATAATGTAACAATTCAAGTAAAGGTACCTTAAGCCTAAATAAAATTTTTACAATTAAAAATGCCATTCAGAACTCCTGCTTGTGGCATAGTGCCCAGAACACAGGCAGCATTCCCTTGTTGTATGGTCAGACTGATTCTTTGAGAGAAATAGCTGCCAGCTCTCCGGTCACCCGAGGCGACGATGAGTCTGTCAGACATGTCCCTTGCGAAGTTTCTCATGTCAGCTGATCACGGACCCAATGTTTCTGTCGCAAGCGCCACAAATAAAGGACTTTTATATTACGGATATAGAGTTCAAAGCAAGCGCCAAACGCTTAACGTTAATCCTTTCTGACTCATCGTCGAGTCCTTTGCAAGCAAAGATGTAGTTTAAGATCCAGATTCCAAATGATCCAAAAGTGAATAATTTTGGGCGTACATGTGGGACCTATGATGCAATCCCAGTATTACACAGTAGCAATTGCGAATGTACACTTACGTTTCTGTTCTAAGATGTAACGTATTTATTTATTCTCGTGTTTAGTTATACAATATGCAAATACGTTTGTGGCAACTATGGAAGTGAAGGAAATTGCTGTGTTTTGCAGTCAATACATGTATGTACATCGTACAGATGTAGTACCTACATATTGCTTACTTAATAGCTGAGAAGTAATGTGTTTTACACACAAGTTCTTTATAAAAGTGATTAAGGATTACAATTACCTCAATTATATAAGAAGTGAATCGACAACCACACTTTTCTATTCAAATTAAAGAATTGTTTCATTCTAAAAATGTATCTAGCGTGAAGCTTTGTTATGTTGCGTAGAAATCTGTGGTTGCCGGCTCACTTAAAAATGAGGCTTACTTAAAAATGATAAATAAAATTATCAAGAATAGCAACGCACCTGCAATCGCCTTCAAGTAGGAAACTTGTTCTTTATGGTATGGGTTACAGATGTCCATGGGCGGCAGTGACCACTTACCATCAGGTGCAGTGCATTTTCGTTTGCTAGTACCCAAAGTGGGTATATTCACAAAGATCGTTGTTAATAAAACTTTTGCCTACCTGTCTATTAAAAATTAAATAGGCAATAACGTAAACGTGCGGGCCACTTATTAATATGCTATTTAAGGTCGTACGGAGATGTGTTTTGCTTGTACTCTTATGTGGAGTCTGCGACCCACCTTTAAATCACCGGCGGTTCGCGGTGGTACAATTTCAGGTCGAACTATTAGTTGATAATTCAAAACTGTATACTAACCTGGTTGGTAGGTGCAATCTTTTCCCTGTTGGCAGACCAGAACCAACCTAAGATGTTCTTAGGCTCCAAGTCTCTACGCGACTCGCAACCTTTGAAGTCACATAGACGTCCGGAGGTCCAGATGTATGGGACATCGTCTGTAAAAAAACATTTTTTAAAGTTAAATATAGATTACATGCATTTTCGCAAAACCATGTAAGACGAATAAGACTCTTCATCGACATTGTAAATAGACTGGTTTGATTATAAGTAGTCACTCCCATAACCCGTGTACACCTGTAACCTAAGCTTGCAACACACAGAAAGGGGGACAGGGGTCTATTAAACCATACTGTATCAAAACAGCGTTATGCTGTCTGCGTAGTGATTATATTAAAAATGTTAGTTGAACGAACGATTGTATATTCGTTACTATAAAAAGAAAGAACAGTAACTAATTTCCATGAGAATTTCACATATCTACCTAAAGTAGGTATCAATCTTTATTTGTGTTCCAAAATATAAATGTTTCAAGTTAGTTTCAAATAAGTTCATTTTAAGAAATTGCAGCCTGAGCCCGCGCGTCACTGTTCAGGAAGTTGGTTGCAAAACTTTAGTTACCAATGTGAACGAAGTGAGTAAATCTTCCTCATTACTCTAAAACAAATCAAAAAATAAACCACGGTTACTAATTTTAAATATAATTATAGAAAAAATATATAACTAACGTTATATCACTTACATTGTTGGATGAGCTTGAAAATCAGATTATTTTCCTCTTGAGTTTCCATGGATACAAGGTCCATGCAGTATTCTCGGCAGATGTTACGGCCGTCGAGCCAATCGAATTTCTTGTTAGCAAGTGCAGGAACATGGCCGGTGTAGAAATAGTTATGACCGCGGTAGCTAAACTCCTTTGGCCCTGTAAACAACAACAAAATATTTTATATTCTAATTAGACAATTTATTATTATACACTATGCATATCATCGCTAACATCGTTGACAATTGGCATTATAAAATACAAGGCTACTTAATTTGACCTCACGTAACAGACGCAAGCACGAATAAAATAGCTGAATAACAATTCACACGGTACTAAACGGACATAAAGTGAGTGTTGTTAGTGTTCGTTAATAGATGTCCGCCGACCCTCAATCTATAAGTCATGTTTCCATATCAGATGTTCCACGGTCCTGACATTGACGCCTCTAGCCGAATTAACTATCAACACAATTGTCTGATGATGTCGTAACGGTGCATCGGAACAAGCCTTTACATAACTGCATCCCCGACCTTTCCGTATGGTGCAATACAAAATATTATGGAAACGTTGACGCCCGACTGCGTAAAATAACAAGAAATGATCAAACTATTAAGTTTTCATTATTTATGCAAACAGATTCACATGTGTCACATTCCTGGTGACTCGTCGTCCTCGTTTTTTACGTAATGTTCTCAGTAACACAGATATGGTTTATTATGTTGTTCTGAAGTAATAAACAAAAGTATTGTGTATCAGCCTCTATTCTGTAGCAGAATCATTGCTATATCTGAAGTAGCATACAAAAGTTTTATGGATCGCTTCTCATCAAATAGAACAGTCATTGGAACTAATAGAACTAATAAATAAAAGTTTTGATGCCGCTCTTTATTAAATAGCCAAATCATTGCAATGTACTAAAGTAATCAAAAAAGTTTGGTGCATCACCCCTCATCAAAATAACACAATGATTATCACAAAACAGCGTTGCAGGTCTTTATGAAATGGGTATAGAAAAACTTAGGCTAAACATACACAATAATTTCGGGCAGTGTTTCCCAATAGATACTTATGTATTTAGCAGGAACCACAAAGCGTATAAGGAAATCAACACGACTAATATAAAAAAGGATTCCAATAGATTTTGAACTAAGGGCGATTATCTAGTTAATATAGTCATAATCGATATAGTAATTACTGATTATGGAACCTGTTGTTTTAATTTATTATTTAGCGTTTCTAACTGATATTATTTATAAAAGTTTCGAAGTAGTTTGCTTTATATATTATTCTCTTTATGTTCATTTGCTGCCAAGTTTTATAGATGTTTGTTGAAATGCCACAGATCTATGTTCCTAGGTAGATACCTAATTTTATTATCAACGTTAGTAGAAAACATCGTCCAAGGTCAGCAATTTTATATTATTATTTCAGTGTAATCACCGTGAATTAAATCCATTAAGTGTACATGTTTTTACGTATCGTATAAATATGGTACATGTCATTACGAAGATGGACTTGGCAAACATAACATTCCGCTGCAGACTGATGCGTCTATCACGCGCCTAAGTGGGCCAAGGATCGGTACCGGATGCGCTTTTTATATCTAAGTAATCACTAACATGCCGCTAATTGCATACGTATAATATAAGTTTAAAATATAATATGACGTTAACTATGTTCATGTAATGCCAGACATATTAGTTTATCTAAATTATATTCAGAAACACCTTACGAGTCGGTGGTAGTTTATTGACGCTCAAAAAGAGTTCTGTAAAGAATCTACTTTGAATAAAAATATTTTGATTTTAATTTTTGTTGTATTGAGAATTTCGTGTCGAGTTGGACATAATAGAGGTTGCAGCAGTACTAGGTATCCTTGGTAATTAATTTTATTTTGTAGTACAATCGTATCTATAGTTTCCGTCGAAATTTGATATTCGGGAACAATTAAAAATGAGAGAGCTATACAAAGTTGTTATAAAGTTAAAACATCACCTCTGAACTTTGATACGAAAATATGATACATACTAGGTCTACTAGGTGGTCAGTTTCAGTCATACTTTATCAATGTATGGAATGATTTCTGTTCGCATTGTTAGGTACATAGTAATGATGATAATAGTGAATGATAGATAATGCAAGAAATCTTATCGATGACCCGAGTGACTAGCCAAAAGGCTAAGTGCAATCTGATAACACAGTAAGAATTTGACATTTGGAACTGAAATTTTCGTAACAGTGATGTTCATAGATTATATAATTAAATAGATATAAAGGTACGATTAAATAATATGAAATATTAGGGTAAAATTTTCAAAAAAATAGCGAACACTAAGAAATTAGGAAGTGTCGCCAAGTTTAAGAAGGGTATGAAGAGGTAAACATTTAAAAAACTTTTCGACCTCTTCAGGGATACCAAGCCATGTTATTACGTAACTAATATCAACTAGGACTCCAATCAATGGTTGGATAATAGATGTCTATGGTTTACATTAAGCCCTTTCCTCCAGGAACGTAGCACAACCAAATGGCATGAAATAACAAACGTGTTTTCATGATAAGTGGAAATCCTTAACTTTCAACTGGGAGAACAAAAATAACTTGCCTTATGCATCAGACCGTCTTGATTTATATACTTTGCGTAGTGATTAGATAGAACGAGTAATTTTATCTATTTATTACCTTTTTTAAATTATGAAAGAGTAAGAAACGGGCATGCAGGCCACGTGATGTTAAGTGGTCACTGCAGCCCATGGACAACCACGTCC
>DWON01002740.1:0-19769 GCA_018251015.1 Phocides pigmalion okeechobee
CATGACAAGATTTAAATGTTGAGTTTAATCGTTGGATTGATTACATTATAATTATGTAAATAAATAGTAATTCTAATGACTAGAGACATTTATAAGCAAACTACATGAAATGGAATAAGAAAAATAAACTATTAATTTTTAATTACAGTTATAAATAAAGTTGTAACGATCTCTTTAGTATATTTATAAAGTCTGTAATTTCAGAGTAACAATAATTCTTATAAATGCATGCATTGCTAGATTCGGATACCTACAAATAATATTTTATATTTTGTTTTGGTCGTCTGTGCGTAGGGAATAATTTTGGAAAATGGCTGAACCCGTACAGATTAGACTTTTACTATTTTGTTATATTTACGTGTGATAATAGGTACCATTGCCGTACCACCGTTAAACTGCTGTTTTTGGTTTGAACGATTTAATAAATTATATTCGTTTTTTTGAAGGATTCAATGGAATTGGGGTAAGATTTAAGTTTTAAGGAGTTAGTTACAAATGGGTCACACTTTCAACATTTATAGAATACTAGAGACACGGTTCAACTTCGCACAGGTAAAAGAGGTTATATTTATATACTTAATTTATGTATCTTTCTTACATGCATCCTGTCATTACCAAGTTGCAAAAACTAACAATTAGAAACATCTATTTCAAACGACGACTGAATTACTACATTGAAGTTAACTATTTAATTTCTCGCCCATTTCACTAAAAACTTAACATATTATGCACCAAAACCTTCCTCAAGAATTTGGCTAGCTATCGTTGAAATCTGTGAGAAAATCCGTCCAGTACTTTTTGAGTTTACCACGAACAGACAGACAGGCACACGCAACGGGGGAATTTGTTTTATAATATTTAGAGATATACTAGATTTTATAGTTACCATAGATCTATTTACGTTCTAGAAAAGACAACTCATAAACAAGTTAAGCGAATAAAATATTCGAGTGGAAAAATACACTTAATACATTTCCCAAACAATCTATCAAGCACGCTTCATACAAAAGTGGTTCAGATAAACATAGAGTAATAAACAAAAACAGAAGTGTCAGTTCGCGGAAACATGTTTGAGAATAAAGCGATCGTGTTTCGCAATGGAAGGAAATACTCGGAAATACGTTACGATCTCACAGCTAGACGGATATGCGTATCTCTCTCTTTATTATTCCAATAACAATCCGTAATGAGTGCTCTGGTCAAACGTAAATAGCGACTTCATACATTTGAATGATGGCAATGTAAACTCTGTTCTATGAGCTACTCTGTGATGGGTAGGGTTAGCAAAATAGATCGGTTGCAAATAAACTGTTATCAAATGTTTAATCAAATATAAAAAAAAAAGATCTATGTCGCGTTTAGACCTATTTGATACAAATAAAATGCAGTTAATCTTCTTTAGACGCTACATCGAAACAACTATAATCTTATTTATAATATTTGTTTAAGTCAGTGTTACATTAGGTAGAGGATTTAAAAATCCTTAAATTCAAGTAAATTATTAAACAGAAGCAACCTATTAATTTAATCATTGTTTAAAAAAAATACACATCATTTTACAAAATTGAGAATCGCAATTACTTTTTAAATACCAAAATCGCTTTTCATACTTAATAACAAAAATTAGAAGATTAAGTTTTTTTTAATTTAGGAGAAAATCCATAGGTTGGCAACCCTGCACACCGCGGCGAGATCAAAGAAACACCTCGCGTGCGTTTACATTGTAATCTTGGCTGTTTACCATGTCGCGAGTAGCGACCTCTGCACCGGATATCGCCGAACAGAGCCGAGATCTTTATTAATGAGTTACGTCTTCTCAATTTAGTTCCGTATTTTTATGTTTGAGAAGCAAACGAGTGTAAAAGGCAGGTTGGTCTGTAAAATAGGTAGTTGAATTCGTATCCCAGGAATAAAACTCTCTTTAGATACAACATTGTTGTATTGTTTGTCCTAAGTTAAGTTAAGTTGTTAGAGCTCGCCCGGGGCAGTACCACCGCCATCCTCATAACCCGCCGTAAAGCAACATGTTCTTCATGTATTGTGTTTCGGTTGGGGAGGTGTGGTTGCCGGATACACACTATTGGAGGCGACCATCTTAGTCCTCAAGAGTAGGAACGCATCCGCGTCCATCTTTAAATAGATCTTCAGTTCTGTTTGAAATTAGACGTGGTTGTCCATGGTCTGCAGTGACCACTTAACACCAGGTGGCCTGCATGCTCGTTTCTTACTCTTTCGCAATAAGAAAAAAGCTTTTCTGACACTTTTGTGAAATATTCCAGATTTTATTTTATCGTTATAACGTCTTATTTATACTTAGTATAGCCATCATTGACGTAATCAAATCAAAATCAAAATCAAAAATACTTGGTATAGCTAAGAGAGGGTAAATACCTTCTAAATAGACATATGTGCCTGAAGTTGTATTTATCTAATATGTTAACATCGATTTTTAAATTGATTACAAACATGTTGCCACCTCCAAGGACGAATTTTCCCACTACCCATCTAATTAGTCACTACCTTATTATAGTTTCAATTTTACATATTTTCAATCGATAATGAATGTGTTGCCACCTCTATGGACCAGTTTTGCCTCCCTCCTTACGTACCTAATTATACTTTCAATTTAACATATTTTCAATCGCTTAGAAATGTAATGCTACCTCTAAGGACGATTTTTCCTCACTGCCTATCTATTTACTCACTACCTAATTATAGCTTCAATTCAATGTATTCTCAAGAATACTTTAACAAAAACAACAAGAACAAATATGTGAGCTCAACCAAATTTAATTAAAATATTGCATCGCACCTTAAACGCTAAAGATACTTACGGAGTTCGAATGTTTTATTAAAAATAGTGATCTTATCTTCCCGACGTTAATTTATAGGAACAGTTTGCGATATACCGACAAAGGACTCGACGCATTTTTCAATGTTTCGAAAGATTTCGGACACTCATCTTTAGTCAGTGACATTGTATAATGATAGCTCGGAATTACCAAAAATTGCAATGTAGAGTTCCTCACAGATGTGGTAGCGATAGGCCTCTACGTGCGTTTAAAATAAGTATCTTTAAAATTTATTCCCAATGAAGAGAACTAACGAATGGTTTTCGGTTGCTAATTAAGTTTACTTACATTGATTTTCATTTTTACAGTAATCAGTATTTTGCATGGATACACTTTTTTTTGTTTTTTAATGTATGTAAACGGGAATGCAGACCACTTGATGTTAGGTGGTCAGTGCAGCCCATGGACAACCACGTCCAATCTCACATAGAACACAAGTTCTATTTAAGGGTGGACGCGGATGCGTTCCTACTCTTGAGGAATAAGATGGTCGCGTCCAATAATGTGTCTCCGGTAACCACACCTCCCTAACCGAAACACAATACATGGAGAACATGTTGCTTTACGGCGGGTTGAGGGTGGCGGTGGTGCCGCCCCGGACGAGCTCTAACGATTCTACCACCTTTAAAAAGTGCATCTTACGCATTGTGTCTATGAAATTTAAGTAACAATCGTATATGCAGTCCGATTGATATCTCTCCATATAGAACAGCAAGCAGCTTAGTGTTATTTATGTGCGAAGAGTGGCAAACAGGCATGCAAACCACCTAATGTTAAGTAGTCGCAGTCCATAGACATCCACGCACAACCATAAACACGAGTGAAATCCTATCTGAGTTCGAACGTTACGTTGCTACTCCTGAGGAATAAGTCCGAAACACAACTAACGCCTTACAGCTGATTATGAGGGCGGCGGTGGTACCTCCCCGGTCGAACTATACTTCTCCCACCTTTAAAATTCATGAAATATTTTTGAATAACACAATATCAATATCCTCAATGCAATTAGTTATTTGTTAAAAACAATGTTAATTAGATTCCTTAAGATAAGTTTACAAAGGAAATACTAAACGGTAGGTACAGAGCCAAAAACAAACGTTTGTTTAAGCAAATGGCGATCGATCGAATGTCTTCCTTGAGATAACAGTTTGGAAACAGAACACTGGTCTATTATGTTACCTTTATTTCCTGTTGTGGAATTTTAATTGAATTAAAATATTACTAATATAGAATTGTCTGTACATGGTATCTCTAATGTTTGATGATTACTGACCATAATGGCGATGGAGCGAGCTATGCTAGGTGTCTCTCGCGGATAAAGTCAGAAATGAGGTTATCCGTGAGAGAATCAAAGTAACGGACATAGCTCGCAGAATAAGCAAGCTGAAGTGGCAGTGGGCTCGCCATATCTGTCATAGGGCTGATAGCCGCTGGAGCAGACGAGTCTTAGAGTAGAGACCGCGTCTCGGTAAGCTTAGCGTAGGACTACCTCCGACCCGCATGGTCCGACGATATTCGTAGGATCGCCGGTAGAAACTGGATGAATAAAGCAGAGGACCGTGCAACATGACACGCTCTAGGGGAGGCTTATGTTCAGCAGTGGACAGGTATAGGCTGACTATGACCACAATTAAGCTGGAAGCTATGAGTTTGATTCCCAACCAGGACATATGTATATTTGTGTGTGTTTATAGGTGGTGGCTACAGTTCGACTTAACCACCGCCACCCTCATAATCCGCCGTGAAGCATTACTTGTGTCCCGGTTGGACAGGTGCGGTTGCCGGCTGTACTTTGAAGCAAGGCGACAATCTTAAACCTCAGGAGTACCAACGTATCTACGTTTGAACTCAGATAGAATTTCAGTCGTCTTTGTTATTGTACGTGGATGTCTATGGACTGTCACTACTTACCATCAAGTGGTTTGCATGCTCGTTTGCTACTCTTCTTATATAAAATAATACTTATATAGCTACAAAAATAGCTGCATCAAGATCAATATAAACAGTTCTAAAACGAACACTAATATATCTGGAGTGGTCTGGATAACAAATGAGGAACAAGGGACAATAATACGCATCACAATAGCGTCTCGTAAATCTGTCTAGGACCGAATAAAAACCTATTTTAAACTCGAAATTCGGTCTGCAATAAATGGTGGTGATGACACACGTAAGGTTACAGCTGTTAAGGCGACGGCATATTGTAGAATTTCCAACTTTTTGACTCATAAAGACAGGTTGCACTATCATTGAATTTAAAAAAAACGAGGCACGTGATGGTAAGTGGTCACTGTCGGTCACGGTTTGACTTTGTGACTTGTACGGTCAGGTTGCACTGTTATTGATTTTTATTAAAACACAAACGAGGTATAGTCCACTTGATTGTAAATGGTCACTGTCGGTCACGGACATCATTTTTTTTAATAACGAGGTATAGAGAACATTATGGTAAGTGGTCATTACCGGTCACGGATATTTGTAATAAAGTCCATATAAAATAGAAAATTCACTGGAAAGTCGATCAGAGAAGCGTTGATACTCCTGAGAGCAGATGGACCCTCATATCAAGTGAGCCGGCAGCGAAACCTTTAATGAATGAATGAATGTTATTACCTTACAAATTAGATACATACATTTCAATTTTTTATACACAAAATTAGGAATAGGTGTACCTTAATCTTGATCTAGATACCTGCTTTGTATAAGTATAAGTATATCCCTTATTTTTAAATATTACAATGAGGAGCGTACTATTGTGGTCGAAATCTATTGAAAGTCTGAACGTGTGCATTTAAACGATGGTGTTGACACACGCACGATTATGAGCTTTAGGGTGATGACACACTCCATTATTTCGGGTACAATGTGACATTGCGGCATATTGTCTGCTAAAATTATGAAACTAGTTTCTTCAAAAAAAAAAAACAGCAAATATTGTTGATAGTTACAGAAAATGTGCAAAAAAACACAAATGCACATAATAATACTTGCAACAGACGTCCATTACATTAATGTCGCAATAAAACGCGGGAATGCTTTAAAATATTTACACGAATCTAAAATACATTTCTGATAGGCGTGTAAATTGTTCGCTACAGAATAAATTAATTCCTTCCTTAACCCTACATAAACGAAAAAAATAATGACAGGTTACTGATTGCCACCTCTGACATCTATTACACTAATGTCAAGAAATTCTACGATCTATGGCCGCCGCTGACGGATCTATGCGTATCTGTGCTTTACCCGCCAAACCGCTTTAATGCGACAGATTAAATTAAGAAAATGGAATGCCTACTTGTACAGATTAAAACTATATTTATTGCCATGTGATAGAAAAATGCGAACCAAGTGACTATAAATATGTAAACATAATATATTCTTTACATAAATTAAACGAATCAAAAAATATTAAGCTTTAAATTCCATTGAATAAAAATGCACTGAAGTCAGAAATCATTATAAGGTATTTTTCATATTAATTTATTCGAACTATTTGTATACAAAGTGCAAAACATACTATTTATATCTATGATCATGGAAAAACCTCCTTGTTATGTGTGTATTCCGTGTTTACCCCTAACTATATTTATTTATTGTTCCGCTTCACTAACATGACGCAAAAGCATCTAATTTGAGTCCGATAGGTCTCATTTATTATTATTTAATGCATAATAAAATTTCCTCCAATTTATTTTAATTAGCGCACCCCGCCCAAAGTTTATAGCTTGGCCGGAGGAAGCGAGCGACTGTTGTTCTTTGTAATGAAGGAAAGACAAGTTTATTTTTCCGGGATGTGAAGATTTGAAAGAAGAATCGACGATGTTTTATATAAAAAACAATATTTTATTCCACACTAAATGTAATTCTGTGAATTTGACATGTATTCAATGTAATTTATATCTTATTTTACATTACAGAAACAGACGTTTAATGTTTGCGCTAATATAAGTAGCACCTACCGCTAAGTTTTTTAAAATATTTTTTATCTGTGCCGAATACTTGTGTGACGTTTGTGGAGCGGACAAACGCTTTTGGGCGGGTTTCGTATTCCATTTTTGAATACGATGTCAACACGATTTCTAGTGATGACTTTGATGTACATACCTATTTCTTTTTTAATTAACGTAATAAGATTTTTATTGGTTGATATTTTTAGTTAAAACTGCGACATCTTTTCGGAATGTAATTTTTTATGATATATGTATTTCACATATTATATTTAGATTGAGAATATACAAAAAAATGTTTCACCTTAGGAAAACCTGTTTAAACACACTATTTCTTGTAGATGTTAACTTATACACAATGCATCTTTCTTAAGACTATTTTTATGTGCTTGACCTTTGTTGTGACTGAGATTTGTCGCACTTTCTGAAGATGAGCTTCGACTTAAAGGGAATAGAACTCTGATGTTTCTTTGCGTCACGCATAAGCTTTATCCACTAAGGGTTATACAACCAATTTCTGACCCCACTCCTTGTTTCATTTTATCTATTGCTTACGATATACCTGTATCATGCATAGCTCTGGGGCTTGTGTAGGTACACACAATTGACTGATTTTGCTTGATCGATTGTTATTGATCGATCGATCATATCGAAATTGTGTCAAATATAGATTCAATTAAATTTTGCCGCCTTGTACAAAATTTTACCGACTTCTAAACAATAGCATGTTATCAATCCGGTTGTAGTTTTTAAAGTATTTTATTATAAATATCCATGATTTATTAACGGATTTGGATTTTTTTTATTTGAAAGGTTACACTTATCTTGTCATCACATTTCAATTTGAAAACAAATGCAACACTAACTGATTGGAGTCCTTATGCTGAGCAGAATTAATATATGTATTGTCGGGCATATTAAGTTAGTTGTTTAGTTGCTCGCAAGCAATGTACACGGAATAAATCAGTCCGCACTATTGGCTCTTTCAATTACGACGCCCCATCTATACATACCTATACACATAGAGCACATCCTCTCTGAGGACCTTTGAAGTGTCCTCCCTGAGGTCTAAAGTCTACTTTTAAAATGTCCTCCCTGAGGTCTAAGATCTACCTTTAAAGTGTCTTCCTAAAGGTTTAAGATTTACCTTTATAGGGTCCTCCCTGATGTCTAAGATCTAACTTTAAAGTGTCCTGCCTGAGGTCTAAGCTCTACTTTTAGTGTAGCCGGCAACCGCTATCTACTCAATTGATGACCACTTGACTACCACAATTGCAACGATCGATAGCGGCAGCGGTATCTCCCCGTTTGGACTATAGTTGTACTACAAAGCAAAATTACTTGAGCAAATATTCAATCAATTAAAATGGCCTCACGTGAACTCGAGTAACAAACATGTTATCGAAACAAAACCGAGAAACAGCGGACTTTCTCGACTTTTTAATCTTCCGATTGAGTAACCACAGCCGATAAATCAGTTCGGTTCTCAGCTGTTCAATAAAGCGGATTTATCGACGTTGCGTGCGAAAACAATTCAAAACGCGAATTTATTTCGTACGCCAGTTATTTATTTGTATATTTCGCGGTCATGCATTTTGCGTGCTTAAATTGAGCAGACAATAAAGACAATGTTATCGACGCAAATGTATTCAGTGGCGTAATTTGCACGAAAAATACGCAATGCACTGTGCATCACGTTACTAGCGGAAATAGGGCCTTAGTGTAATTATTGTTAATTGTGAGACTTGTTTCCCTATTGGCACCTAGATGATAACTGGCACAGTAGGTTTCTTGACACATATTATATGCATTTTGATTTTGGTATTTTTACTACCAACTTTTACTAAACTATAGTTTATCTCAATGATCTGCGATTTAAATTATTATGAAATTTCCTACTCAATTTGGAAAATCTCGGTAAGCTTAGTAGGTGGAAGTATTGCTTTTAAAATCAGCATTTGATTCCGGTCGCCTGGCAAAAACATTTTAACTGACGATTAATTATAGAATTTGTAACTAAACCAACTATAGAATTGAAAAAATATATTTTTCTTATTATTATTTTACTTATATAAATACCACATAATTACAAGAGCGTTATGTCATTTACCGTTACAATATACAAATCGCTCTCACAGAATTTTTACATAAAAAAATCGTAAAGCATTAAAGAGAACGCATCGTGTAAAATACAGAATGCATCCAACCTACCACCGACAATGGCGGCAATTAATTCGTTATTTAAAAAAAGAACTCAAACTCCCGCCATTGCCCGTCAAACGTTGAAACGCATCACGAACCGTCTTATCCACGCAGTTCGCGACGGATCACGTTCCGCGCATTATTTTGATGAATTCGAATACCTGACCTGCCTTTCATTCTTCACCGGCTCAAATAAACGAAATAGCGGATACGTTTGTAAATTATATTCCATTGCAGTAAAGTTCAAAATGCAACCGAATGAATGCCTTTGTTAGCAAGTAACCTATGCTTTACATCTCGTTAACTGTGATGTAAGCGCTGTTTCGAATTTCCTCTTTTTGAATTGTTTTAAAAACCAGAGAGACAATGCAATGTTTGTATCGCAATGTAAGGTTTTACGTATAATGCTAAGTACAGTGTAGTAAACGAGTTCTGAAACTAACCATACAGTATACCGAATATAGGATACTCTTTATATTGTATAGAATAATAGTCCAGATTATGGATTTTGTTTTCCTTAGAAAGGGTAGCAAAACTATGCTTAGACCAAGTATTCCACGTATCCATTCTCAAGGACAAACATACAGACATAGTCAAAAGAACAAAGATCAATTTATCGGACACATATGGTTTCCCCGAAAATCGAACTTGGAACTTTCGTAATGATATTTCAGTTACAAGTATTTTCAATTTGTAATTATGTAGTAGTAATATCGTATAGAAAATTTAATGAAGTTACTATTTTGAATTATATCATTAGTGATTATTTGAACTACGTTTGTTGAAGAAACTAACAAGGAATGAAAATCGAGTTGAATTATCACAAGTTGAGGAAAACCTTTACAAAACAAATTTTAATACAAAGATCTCCAATAATGAAAAAGTGCGCTGAAAATATAGCGAACCATCTTCGCAATTTATAAAATGATTACGAACCTGAATTACGAAATTAATCTTATCCTTTCTTTGCTAAAAGAAATTTTCATCCAAGATTCGGAAAATGGAAAATTGTAACAAAAATAAATAAGTCTATTCGCATTCAGAGTCGGAACACAGAAGACTTTTGTGTATAGAAAATGATAAAAAGAAAATGGTAGGTCCGATTCATCCTGGCACTCGTTGGCAGCGGGGCTCTATTCAGCAACAACTTATTAAATAAATTAACCGCAAGTTGGTAGAAAAGGGAAAACTAAGCGGTTCTCTCATTTACTCGCGGACAAAGCCGGTTCCTTAAAACCGGGCGCCATTCTGTTCCGCATTGAGCGCGGACTGTTGCGAAGAAAGCCCGCAAAAATAATTGGAAAGTGACGGGAACAAACTGACGTTAGTGATGTGCTACACAAATATCGATATATTTTAAAAATATAACTATGTATATATTTTAATGATGTGAAAAATTGTTAGCGCACCTTAAGAAACACCAACTCATATGCCTGATAACAATCAGCATAACACTATTATTCCGTCGTGTCCTATCGAAATAAAAATAATTAAAAAAAAAAATTGAACTAAAACTTGCTTTAATTCATTTTCTACGTATTAATTAATTAGTTTTTTTTTAATTGTTATAATTTTTCGGTAAACATAAATTACTATTTTTATATTCTGTCTGACCTATCACAAATTATATTTCGATATAGAAAAAAACCGCAATCTGTGGATTTATTAAGAATTATTTAATAAATTTATATTTTTATCGTGATGTCTTCTTGCCAATTTTTCATTTTTGTTTATGTCAATGTTATTAAAGATAAATAGGTACTTATAAAATATATTTGTTTACTACTTTTAAAATCATTTACCTAATAATATGTTTTTAAATATTATAATGTAAGAAATTATAGTAATTAATACTTAAAAAAATTAAATAGTAAAATGTTGTTTTGTATAAAATGTGATAATAATATTTATAGTCACTAAAATAATAAATAATATTATCTACCATATTAAATTAAATTTTATTTATTATATACCTAAAGATTTACGATTAAAATACAAAGAGTTCTTATATCCATGATGAATTACTTTTTTATTGCGATTAACCAATCCACCTGCTAGTAAGTGGTCACTGCTGCACATCTGGATATATGTAACTCCTTATAAAACAACTGGAGTCGATCACAGATGCATTGCCACAATTGAGCACCATCGAAATCGTAAATAAGCTAGCTACCATATGTTCGTCGGGATGTGAGAATTGCTTAACACTAGAATTGGATGTAGCTTGGTATCTCTTCGGTCGAACTATACTGATTCTAATAGTATTTTGCAAAACCTATATATATCTATATCCAATTAAATCTACCGATAACGGTGCCACACAGCCTTTATACATTTGTTGTAATTGTTACCTATGAATCAAAATTGAAATTGAAACGGGTGTTGAAAAATTATATATCTATTCTATATCTTGGATCCAAAGAAACGGTACAAATACACATTATTTGTACACTAATAAATAATGAAGGCACGTAAAAATAATTAGGATATAAGCATACAAAGACATACAACAATATCGTGTTTAAAATTTTAGTAATATCGATTATCGATAAACTAAACACGTAATACGTATTCACATCCCTATAGCCTCAGGAGCGGCCCACATTCCCGCCTTCCCGGCACATTGTGTCCGTGGAAACCTTTATTACCCCCATAGAAAACTGTGAAAGCCGCCCAAGGAAGCATTTGTGCGAAGCCTGAATGAAACTGACAAACAACCCGGTTTCAGTGATTTTGTGCCGGTTTCAGAATACCTACGCTTCATATAAAGTTTATAAGGTATTCAATATATAGACTAGAAAATATATAAATATTTAAGAAACATCGCATCAAACACTTATATTCAAAAGACGGTAAGGCATTCTTTTATGTTAATTGGTGGTTCTCTAAGAGGTGAAAGAACTGACCGAGGAGGTACCAACAGTGTCTTCATTATCCACCGTTAAACAACTCTTGTGTTTTGGTTGGAGAGATGCCGACTACGCTCAAAGCAAACGACCATCTTAGTCTTTGGTATGTAGTAACGCACCTACGTGGGACTTCTTATAGCACTTCAGTCCTTTTTGATGTCCATGGACTGCAGTGACTACTTAAAATCTAATGGCCGCATGCCCGTTTGATACCTTCCTCATATAAAAAGAACCTTGTCGCTACAACCTTAAACAGGTCACAGACGAATTGCTACTCCTAAAAACTGAGATGGTTGTTTTGCTTTCAAGTGTAATCGGCAAACTCACCTCTCCAACCGAAACACAAAAATTGATTTACAGTGGAATAGAGCAACGGTGGTACCTTCTCAGTAAATTGTAGTTCTACTATTGAATAAATAGAGCAATAAATCAGCGTGGATATTTGAACTAACATCCAATATGAGCAAAGAATGCCGAGCAAATAAAATGACAGGGATAAATTATTGCTCAGGTCAGGTCAAGAGAAAACCTAAATAGACAAAAAGTAGAGAAAATAGTAGAGAAAAGTCGCAAGCTATATTTTATAAGTAAAAATGGGGATATTAACCCTACGCCATTACATTTAAGACCTAACTCCTTGAGTCTCCACACCCCCGACTCATCCCTCAGCATTGTGCCCGTAAAGGCTTTATTGCCCAGAGAAAGCTTTCTTGAAAGCTCAAGAAAACATTTGTGCGCGCTTGAAAGAAACCGTCAAACAACCGTTTGGACCGGTTTCAGGATTCTTTTCATCCGGTATACCTATTTTCCGATTTAACCAGCTCTACGGTTGGTTTTTGTATCGGTAAATGAGTTTCGTTTTGTGGAAAGGTTAATTCGCTTTTCACTTGGATTTGTTGTGGCCCCTTGACGTGAAAAGCTTTGGATTGCGGCCGCCTTCATCAATATTGTGTCCAAGGTAGGTATTGGTTATTTGATTTATGTTAGATATAACTAGCACCGCTCGCGGTTCCGCTCGGATCTATTAGCTTTTAGTTTCAATATTTTAATCAGTAAAAGCGTGATTTTAAAGAAACATCATCGCGGCATTTATATATATTTTCCATGTATTACTACGATAAATAATACGTGTCTAGATAAGTGTCCAGAAATTAATAAGTACGAATGAATTTCTCATAAAATTGATAATAAAATTTTAATATACATATACAAACATACATACACAGATAATAATATTATAATACTTGAAAGTTGATCTTGATATAATACTTGATGATGATTAAAAATGTTGAACTAGATAAAACAAGTTAGCAACCATTAAAAAATATTTTTAAACATATCTATATATAATGCCTCGGACAAGTTTGAACGAATCCGATTTCAAGAAAACATGCACTGAAATCGGAAAAATGGAATCGTTTGTATTTAGGTACTAGCAATCGTCCAACCAAATGTTGACAGAGGCCGATGTTACACATAACGCTTATTCTCTTTTCCCTTTGTTAAATACTCTTCTTCCTTCACTACATGCATTATTAAAATAAATTAAGAACCTTAGCGTTAATTAACGCCTTCGAAATAAGAATAATGAGACAAACTGCTAAATTAGTAATAGTACTTGCTTGCTGTTGCTACTCAACGCAGTGATTCACAATTTTCTTTACAAAACTTTTCCCGACTTCTTCGTGTAACTAAGCGTACACTATTTAATTATGAAACTCCCCGCCCCGCCCGTGGACCTCCACAAAGGGACTAAAAATATTATTTCTCAAAGGCGCCTTTCAACTAACTTCTCTTATACAGAAATAAGTTTTAAATGCAAAGTCAATGGGATATTGATGTATCGTTATTTCAGCTTCTTTTGCTTAGAATAGCAAACGAGCACGCACGCCTGATGTTAAGCACACGCTGTAATCCATAGACCTTCTTATACAACATCAAAAAGGCTGAATTCCGTTTGAGGTAAGTAGATGTGTTGTTATTTTATGTAAACACAAAACTATCATTCTTGCACTAAATACTACGTCACTATGCTATCACATCTGTGATAAAATGTACCTAATCGTAAATCAAAATTTTAAAGTTTTCGTTCATCTGAAAACAATGTACGACTGTTGCTCGTGAACCATTGCAATTTTCAGAAATGTGCCGCAGTTTACGGCTACATCGGAATTACGAAAGACGTATGTTAAAATCTTAGTTCAAATGCATTAAATTACTATTTATTAAACAGACACCTAGTTCAATGAGCAGTAGGCAATAGGTCCAGTAAAATGATCTAAAGATAACAATGCTTTAAACATCAACAAAGGTCTATCATAATATACGACCGATACGCTCATAAAATGCACGCATGCGACGTAATCAGAGACCCTAATAGCTAGGTACAGATTAATGCGGCCATTAAAGCAAGTCGCTACCAACTAGCGACAAAGGTGAAATCGTGAGGCTCAGAGCACAGGAAGATTATTTTGCTTGAACTAAAGCCATTAGAAAATAAATGCTATCTATGACCAGAACGACCGCTCTGAACACATTGACATTGGTCTCTTCTTGTCGTATTTTTTTTTATGTAAAGTTTTTTTTATGTGAGAAGAGTAGCAAACGAGCGTGCAAACCATCTGATGTTAAGTAGTCACAGCTCAAAGACATCGACGTACATCCACAAACACCACCGAAAGCTATCTGAGCTCGAACGTATGTAGATGCGTTGCTGAGGACTAAGATGGTCGCTACGCTTCAAAGTGTAGCCGGCAACCGCCCTTTTCCAACCGAAACACAAGTTATACTTTACGGCGGACTATGAGGGTTTATGCAGATGTATACTGGCGTGCAATTGTGGCAACGCTGCGCCTATGTATATCAGTCTGTATACAGATGCACTAACTATGTACTCGTATGTTCCACAGTGACATGTATTCTGAACTAAGACAGGACCCCAGTAAATACCTACTATTTAAATTTGTATGTAGACGTCCATGATCTGTAGAGACCATTTAACTTAAAATTCCACCAATAAATCAATGAAAGAATGAAGAATAGAGAACTGTGGAGATATCATGGGCACGTCATGTCATACGTCACACGCTATATAAGTTGATCATGCCTCAAAACACGTCAATAAATCTTTCACAGGTTTGACAAGTGATGAGTGACAGGTAAAAAAATCATTCGACCGGGGAGGTACCACTACCAACCTCATAATCCGTTATAAAGCATTTATTTTGTTTTGGTTTGAAAGGGTGCTGTCGCTGGTTACGCTTACCAGCGAAGCGTCTTACATCAGGCAGGACTACTCAGGCGTAGTGACCCATCTATTACTACGTCACGCAGGACTCCAGACCTGTTTGAGATTGGGCATTAATGTGGAGATTCAGCATCAGATGGATTCCATGCTTCTTTGTTACGTATCCAAGATAAAAAACCTCAAAATATAACCTAATATAAGTACAATTCTAAGTGACAATACTTACAGTAGGTACACAAGTGTCAAAGTGTAACCGCCCGTAAGCTTACAAATACGTTCCAATTGAACAAGTTAATTCAAATATTGCCGGCACAGATATAAATCTACACGACACGATACTTACGATAAATTTGTTCCACAAATTGTTACTGGATACTTTATATGTAATTTAACATTATTCAATGATTAACGTAACTAGGTAGAGCCGGTACAACCATATTTTTTTAAATTCATAACAAAAGAATTGTAAAATATTAAAGATTTCAGTAGGTACATTTACTGTATCTACATACTGTATGTACATTTTATAACCGAAACCTATATATTTTTTAAGATAGGTACCTAAGTAACAAACGAGCATGCAGACCACTTAATATTAACTGGCCATTGCTGCCACAAACTGCAAACAGGATGGAGGTTCAATCTGAGATCATATATAGATGCGTTGCTGTGGAGACGTGTCGTTGATGTGGAGAGGTTCGGATGCCGGCTACACTTTGAAGCGTGATGACTATCTTAGTCCTCAGGAGTAGCAACGTATCTACGTTCAAACTCACATAAGATTTTAGTCGTGTGGTTGTATGTAGATGTCTATGGGCTGCGACTACTTAACATCAGGTGGTTTGCATGCTCGTTTGCTACTCTTCTCAAATAAAAAAACAGAATTATATTCTTAGTATGTTTTGTAAGTACCCACTTATTTTTGTTTGTTTGGGTACCACGAGACCGAGAATAGAAAGCGTTATTTATTTGTTTATCATATATGCGAGGAGATATGTAAATTGGTACAAAACACAAGATGCCAGAAAACTGATTAGAATTTCATCATTTCGTAAATGCCCAGGTGTTTCCCATAGCCGAGAGACGTGTAATTGATTCAAATAATAATATGTTAATCGTTAATCTCGATGAGTAGTTTGACAGACCTATTAGGTACGAACCATTCAACTCAGATTGAACGACCATACATCATTCACTCAATATTTGCGTATTTAAACCGACCACTTACGTGTTCTACACAAATTAAAAGCACGACTCGGAGATTATCTTAACTAGAATTTTAATGTACCTCGAACATTGCTAAACATTAGTTTTAGTGATGTAACTACGATAAAAATAACGTTGTTCGTAATGCAAAGTTGAGTGGCCACGGATGATTGTACAAGCATTACGTGCAAAAGTAATTAATTACATAAATTAAATAAAATTATTTAAGTGCGTATGTATACCTAACATGACAAAAACTTTGTTTATGTGCGAAAAAATTTTATTTATCGTCGCAATTAAAATGTACTAAACTTTTATGAAACCTTGAAAACGTTTACATAATTGTAAAGTTAATGGTTTATTTGCGTAACAAAATATCCGCAAAAATAAAATGTCGTATCGTCGGTAATACATATTATTATTAAATGAGTAGGTACCTACGGCAGAATATTTCCTCAGATTCATATGCATAAACAAAAGCGAAGAAGACTCGCGATGTGCGGGCATCATGCAAGAATTACCGGATAAATTCCGATCAATTATGTTTGTTTTACTTTTCAGTCATTTTATCTTTATCTAAATAACACATTCCTTCATATCATCATATCTACCTTCTGTACGATAAAATAATTCAAGTGTAAGAAACTACGATTATTATAAATCCGCGTTCAGCTATGTGTTTTCTTGCCTTAGAGAAGTAGAGCAAGCTGTGTTAGGTTAATATTATAAACAACGCAATATCAATTAGTCGGTAAACAAAATTCCGTAGATACAGCACTACGGAGTAGGAACTCATGAATGTAAGAATGTGGGCTGCCTTTGATAATTGCAAAATTTGACGCGAGTTCAATACTCGGCGGTTATGTTAAACCGGCCGAAAAAAATTTCGCACCGATACGAAAATATAAGACGAAGTCTTTTACGATCACTGTCTTAACGTGCGCGCTCGTAAATCGCCTCTAATCTTCTGATTCGCCTTTAAACCCTGGTAACGTTTATTCAACATTAATCTACTCCGATAACCACCCGGTAGACATGCGCAGAGTGATATCGTCCGACTCAAAGAAAGAAAATGCCAAAACGTGGACGAATGAAAGGAAATCTCGACTACAAAGCCGTACCCATTTTCACCGATCATTGTGCTAGAACGCAACAGCACGACGCGCCCATCTCGGTCTCGCAAAGACGCCGGCACGATGCGCAAAAGAGATAGGCATCGCACAATAGACAATTGTCATCCCTACCACTCAGCCCGCACTGCCCTAGAGAAAGCTATTCCCGCAAATTTGAAACGTGATAGTACGAAATTGGGAGTTATAAGGTTGACGTTCGCTTGCGAGGCGAACTAGAATAATGCAGCCAATAATTTGATTCGGTCGTTATCATTGGGAAAACAATGGGTTGAGTGGCGTAGGTATAAACAGCGTTATGATCCGGATACAAAGTGGATTGGTGACGTATGGTGTAGGCGTGATTTTATGAGCACCCGAGATCACAGTAGACCAAATGGGAAACAAAGCAATAATATTGGCTCGTATTTAGAACACTCTGGCAGCCAGTTATTATAATGTTAGTTATTTTGCGTCGGAAAATGTAAGAGAAAAATTAGTAACGCGTGCAAGGTCTCAAGATATAACAGGCGACTATGGAATTTGATGAATCTGATACTTTGTAAACATTACATTTATACTCACGCGAATTGCTCGAATCTTGTTTGATATATTTTATTTGGATTGATTAAAATTTTTGTTCAAATTATATGCTTCCCGTGCCGTTTACATACGTAGATAGGTATCTATATCTACCATTTAAAAGTTAGTTGCAAAAATGTGGTAATTGGTTTTACTACCTTTAAAAGATAAAAGAGAGAGAGAAAAAAATAATAAATACAAGAGTTGCATGTAAGTTTTATGCTTAGCTATGACTGCTATTTCTTGAGATATGACGGTAATGAGAGATGAAGATGTCGATTAGACAGCGTGATCTAACATAAGTAGGACTGCATGCTCGTATGCTAGGTACTTCGCATTCCCAAAGTGGTAACAAACACAAAGCGGAGAGGAAAATTGATACCTACTCCATAACATAAACAGATATCACAATTATAGTTTGGTTGGGGAAGTACCAGCAGCCCCTTTATAATCCGCCTTAAAGGAACTCTTATGACTACATTCTATATTTTAAGTGTCACGCTTATATTTGTTTTACTTTTATGAATTACACTTACAAGCGACGCGACCATCCTTAGGAGTAATAACGCAACTACGGAATCTTAAATATGAATCCTGTTTGCATTTGGACGTAGATACCTATTGGATGTCCATGGGAGCAACATTTTACATCAGGCAACCGTGACCCTCATTTGCTGGTCGTCTTAGAACTTTTGATAGATTGTAGAACTGCAGTTCTAACGAGGAGGTACACCGCTGCCGTCATAATCTGCCGTGAAGCAACTACTGCGGTTGGAGAGATGCGGTTCCTGACTACACTTATAAGTGAGGCTGCTCTCTCAATACTAGAGTAGCAATACATCAAGGGAAGTTAGACAGGAATTCTGTTTGAGTTGAAACAAAGATGTCCAAGGGCTGCGTGGCCGTCATCCTCATTTACCAGTCTTCTTACAAGAGCTCGTACCATAGGCACGTTGTTAATTGGAGTTGTTAATAAAACGCTGGATCTTGCATACCTACAAGTATAAAGCCACGATGTAATTAAAATGAACGTTTTTCCTTTTTCTTTCAACACGTTACGTAACAGATATTAAAATTTATAACCGTATCTTGCTGTCGCGTCACTCAGTAGATGCGTACAAAGACACGCGACGTTATTTTAATAAACTCAAACGTTTTTTAATCAAAAACGTTGTCACCATATGTCCGACAGTCCTCTAAGTTTCTTTCACCAACTAATTGGTGTGACACTCTAACCCCTGAATGTCGGGAAATATTTTTTTCATGTTTCAGTTAAACTTTTAAAAGGCTAGACTCGTTGACACGTGGTTTTAGCGACTACAGCTTAGTAAGTGACAGCTTCCAACCGTTTATTATGAAAGAGATTTAATGTAAATATGGTTGGTGGTTACACTAAATTTATTTGCAAGTTCCCAAGGTTTTTTGAGTAGCGAATGAGCGGTAAAGGGTTAACGAATTTGTTATGCGTCATTTGGCTGGTGTGAATATGCTAAAGTATATTTTAGTAATCGTCGATATTCAACCGTACTTTTTTATTTCAAAATTTAAATTAAAACTAAGCCCTTAGTACACTTTATATAAAGGTACATTAGAAATCACACACAATTCACAGTTCGAAATTTATTTAGTAATTAATCTGACATTTCATTCCGACATTATTTGGCGGCCATCTTTACTCTGTGGAATTGTTTGACTACAGGCTATACCGAATG
>DWON01002741.1:0-19768 GCA_018251015.1 Phocides pigmalion okeechobee
ACCATCTTAGTCCTCAAGAGTAGGAACGCATCCGCGTCCATCTTTAAATAGAACTTCTGTTCTATTTGAGATTGGACTTGGTTGTCCATGAGCTGCAGTGACCACTTAACATCAGGTGGCCTGCATGCCTGTTTCTTACTCTTTCACAAGAAAAAGAAAAAAACTAAATTGTTAGTTGATATGATGTAGTTTTGTGTACGTAGGTATATAACCAATGTTATAAATATAAAGTAAAAGTACCTATCAAAGTGTACAATAGCCAAGACATATGATATTTCTGTGCATGAACATAAATTTCATCTAATGGAATGCGACTATCGTCCATGGACATCTGTAACTAACTCCATAGAGGAATGTCCATCTGAAATCAATAACAAATGTTTTACTATTTCTTCGGATTATATGTGACCGGGAAACCATAGACTATCGTCCATTAACATCTGTAACTACTCCATGAAAGAAAGTCCCATCTGAAGTCTTGGGATCTTCTATAAGTGACCAACAAACCGCACCTCCACTGAATCGAAAGAGTTGCTTCATGCTAGACATACCTATATAGAGGAACCTTCCCCGTTGAACCGTATTTGTTCAATCACATCTAAAACCAATCACATTACCAATATTAGAAATGTCAATTCTAACTTACTCCTTCACATTTGAGCCTAACATTCCTATTGTAAATTAGAAGCAATTTAACTTCATCCTTGCTTTATAAAACCACAATCAAGATAAGTGTTATAATTTTCAGATAATGTGTCGTTTTTTGTGTGTTAACACTTTGTTTGCGGCGCGATTATATATGATCAGGTCAGTACTGCGGGAGAGACCTTGGAGTTTATTTGATTAGACTGAAGTTACGCCCATAAATTACTAAAATATTGTATTTTTTAGCATCTTTGTATCATCTACGAATACACAGTCATCATGTCCGCCTCCATTCTTGTAGCGTTGTAAGCGTAACACGGTGTGTAGGAGCAGCAAGCGCGTCGTACCCAGAATTATACAGCGTTATTGTAACCGCAGAGAAAGCGTTGAAAGTAGATACATTAGGCGTGTAGATACACATCTAATATAAAGAAGTTGCTACCAGTATTGTACATCTGTAACCAATTCCACATAGTAAGGATTCCTACTTGAAGTCAATTATACGTTACTACTTGAGGATCAAGATGTCCTCAAATAAAAAAATGTCTTACTGCACTTCTAATCAAGCTGACTGTATTGATTTACACCATTTTCATAATACAAATAAAAAATATAGCATTGAAAAATTATTATGAATTCTTGCCACCTTTGAAACCATCAATCTAATTTTCCAATATAAATACTTAATACTGTTAACAGATTTACCAGCATCAGATGACAGCCGTGCAAGCAGTGGGCCGGTGCATGGGCTGGCAACTGCTGGCCAGCAGCTCTCACATGGGTTCTGGACCTGTAGAACCGCTGGGAAACGCCTCATCATGTCTTTTGGCCTCACCCAATGGTGAGTTGATTTTAGGCACCATAGGTTTAAACCTTAACTTTCCTATTGATTCCCATTGAAATTACAACATATACTAGTGAACAAAAAAAACTTCACCACCTACATCAGGTTCTACGGCTCTATTTTTGAAGTGTATGACTCTTAGGATATCTTTTTTTTGTTTGTTTTTATGATAAATTTTTTCGTTTGATTCTTAAAATTTCTAATAAACTACTTTAACATTTGAAAACAAAGCATAATTATAAACAAAGAATACAACTTAACAAAGGTTGTTCATTTTTTGTTCACCGGTATAACTTTGCATATTTTCATCCAAATACATAAATATTTCTTAACAAATGTAGCATATAATATGAGAGGGGCATATCTATTGATTTAAATCTATGGAACCAGAAGTGTAATTTCATAATAATTCCTTATTACCAAATTTTTGTACTTACATATTTGTAAAAGGAATAGAGGGAAGGATTAAGAAGTTTAGTTTGTATTTGTCCCACTTTACTCTTGGAAGTAAGATTGAGGAAAACTCCTGATGCTACGGTTGATTGAAATGATATTATCGACTTATACTTTTAATGGTCCACAAAACAGAACTGTGCCAGATCATCTGCAAAATTATAATTTTCTATTATTCAAGATACTGTGTGAATATAAAATATGGCGTCCACATTGTCGAAATTTTATTTCAACATAGATCAAACTGGTCCATTTCATTCTATAGTGTCCGTGTTTACCATTAATATTATGTTGTATATTCTTGAATGTATCAATTATTCATTTTTTTATTTTGTTGTAGGTGATAGAATGATAGCAATAAGATGCGAGCCTTCAGTGGGCATGCAAGTTTTCATCGCCCAATCTCCAAGGAAAGACTTCTTCGCCAGTGAATTGGTTCAAGACAAAAAATGGGAAAATCTCGGTGGCGCCTTCAAAGAAATCAAACTCGAGAGAATGGAAGGCAAAAACTTCTTGAACAAGATGGAATTACTAATGGCGTGTCTAAGCAGCCCTTCCTAGAAAAATATGTAGTTAATAATTCACTCAAATAAATGTAAGATTAATTTAATAACTTAGGTCTTTTCAAATTCATCAAATAAAAGACGCGAATCGGAATATTTGTTTTTTTTTATTATTATATTTAAGGTAATTGTAGTCCAAGGGTGCTAAGGTATAATGTTAAATGTCCAAATGAATTGTTCTTGAGTGTTCTCGATGCAACAGCAGACTCGAGATAAAATAATTCCAAGGAGCTGCAACAAATAGAATTGAACCTGCCAGTGACAAATGACGAGACAATTTGCATGAATACACAAAGTTACCACACACAAAATTTCACAAATGATAAATGGTAACCCCACTGATGCAGTACCAATGCCATAACCATCCTCGTAATACAACATAATGCAACCCTTGCATTTCAATGGGAGAGATGCAGTTGCCAGCTATACTTACAATTGACGAAATCATCTTAGTCCTCAGGAATAGCAGTGCATCTATTTACTATCTCGGATAAGACAACAGTCCTAACTTTAATTGAATTGTGCTAAATATGGATTACAACTAAACATCAAATAATCTACATGCTCGTTTGCTACTCTCAATACTAAATCTATACTGAATTACACAACCTTGCTACAATTACATTCTACAATAATATAAAAATGTTGATAAAACTGGGCCTGATTTTTTTAGATCTCTATTCAACATTTAAGCACGGTCTGATAGCTTGTACTCTTACAATACACCTAAATATTGCTGTCATAAGGATAAAACACAAATGTTCATTATATAATTGGGGAAAACATTCATATTTGAACAAATCTGTATTGCGTTTACTATAGAACAAATCAATATAATCATTTAGCAAATCATGTCAATATAATTGTTTCAATTGATATGAGACCAACAAACAAAAGATAAAATTATTTTGTTTCACACTATAACAACCTATGAAAATTGGCACAATTTTATTTAATATATCATCGCATTCCAAATATACTTCAAGATTATTTGATAAAAGGCTTCTCACACTCAATGTAAAAAAAAGTATATATCCACGAGTTATGAACTCTTTCTCTGCGGCGCACGACACTGTATTGCGCGGCGCAACGCGCTTGCGGCTTGTACACCCGTTTTGTACATAAAGATCTGTATGGATTCAAATCTAGATGAAGAGCACTATGTTTATGTCGGCGTTACAAGACTGGGGGCGGACATTAAGTCTGTGTCGTAGATGATACACAAATGCACTATAAAAAAATACACTATATTTGTATGAATTATCCACGCATATTTAGTCTAGAGAAATAAACTTCACAACGATGATCCGATTCTAATACATGAGCGCCAGTCAAAGGGTTATCACCTTGCGGCGCGCATGTTAGATCGAGTTAGGATTGCGGGAGGCAGCTATTACTGGAGCTCTTTTGTCTACACTGAAGATACACCGACATTTCACACAAATATTGTATTTTTTAGCATCAATAAAATATTTATGAATACACACACGTTGTTTCCTCTCGGAGCCTTGTAGCTCCGACGTAAACACAGCACTTTCGTTCGCCCGTAATCCATACAAATTTGTCGGTACAACACAGGTGTGTTGGAGCCCCGCAAGCGCGTCGCGCCCAGAATGACTCAGCACTGTTGTAACAGCAATGTTTTTATTATATCTTTTCTTGCCGTCCAAAATAGTAACTTTTCTTATCCAATGAGAGTATTTGATTACATAACCTCACTAAATCAATACTAAAATTTACAACATCATGACTAATTTCGAAACAGATCTTTCAGCGAAAAAAGGTAATTATATTTTTTTATATAATTTCTTGGCACCAAAAACACTGATTTTCTTTTCTTAGAAATATAGCTAACTATCTATTTCCTTCGATCAATGCGAAAATTTATAAAGACATGACTCATTTCAAAATGACTAACAAAATGATCAAATGTTATTTCTTAAACACCGAGATGTCAACAGCCCGACTCTTTTTGTGTAATCCAGTGATAGACAATACTTTTTATAGTGGTAGTAGCAAACTGGCATGCAATCTATTTGACGATAAGAGATCATCTGACATAAGATGTATTAAAAAATGAGTACAACCTGATATTTATTAAGACTTGGTATATAATATATAAGATATATTCCCATATATTCATATAGCTCATATATAAATGTATTGACATTTTGTCAATTTTATAGAAACCAGAATCCAATATTGATGTAATGCTTCAAGTAAAAGCAAGAATCTTTTATTGGCAACAATATTGATTGTCATAATGAGATAATTACAAAAACTAGCGCTACACATTAAAATAGCTGAGGAGTCTGCGTGTCTGTATATTTTTTGCAAATTTGCCAATTACTACACAAGTGATATGTGCCTTACTTTGTTATTATGTTGCCCTTGAATCAGAAAAAAAAAGGAAAGATGCACTGTTTTAAAAAGAAGCATTTCCTATGCCATTCGTATCTTGTTTCAAACTTAGAAGACTATTAATAAAAACTCAATAGCATTATTAAGAAAAATAAGCAACTTTATCAAGCTATTGGGCATTAAGGAAATTCACAGACAAGATAAATTAAATGGCAACTTAAACTCTATATTTTATTTTGAAAACACACGAGTTTACATTTAAATTATATTCAAATTTGTCATGTAAACTTACCAAACCTTTACTTGAATACAGATTATTCTAGAGTACACATATTGAAGACTATAGTACTGTGCTGCTACAAACATTCATACATAATTATGTGCGTTCACCAAAGAATTCAGACCGTCAGCGTCTTGATCCATATGTTAACGTGTAATAAATTAGTATACAATATTTGAAAACCTGAAATATTTTTAAAAGCCTACGAAACTTTCTCGATACCTGAATTTAAAATTGTACCATTGTGGAATGTTAATATAATCCTATTTAATGAGTACACAATTAACTCTAGTCTAATCGCCAATATTTCAAAGTTACCTAAATTATGGGCATGGCTACCCCTACATCAATAAGAGATTGAATAATGTCTACACATATTTCATAAACATAATAAAAATGATGTAATGACACACAAGTGATTTAGGGATTAAAATACAATAGACACATAACTTGTTTAATGGAACACTGACCCATTAGTACTAGTATTCAGTTACACAGATACAGGCTTCTGTTAGCTCGATCTACCGTTTACCGTTTGAATTAAATTTAAATTGCACATTACTGCCACCCAGCGATATATCTGTTTTAATTTTATACATCAACAAGTAGGATAAGTTCTCATGGCAACATCTTTATGATGTCCCAACAATTGTCTTTTTTGAGTTGAGTCAGTATTCCATTTAGCATATGTCATGTTACATTAACATTTTAGAATCCTAAAAATTGAACAGCACAATATTTGAGATTATTGCAATAAATTTGATCGAAATGGAAGTTAATCAAAATCGTGCTTACACTATGTATGGTTAGTGATATATAAAACTTCATGACCTTATTCATGCTACATGTATTTAGATGGATGTTGAATATCTGTTAAACTTTTAGCTTTTTCACATTATAGCATTATAAAAGGTAGTAATTTATTAATATGACATAGCTCGCTATTGTAAGTAAATGGAATTGTTACATCGTTTTGATAATCCATGTTGGAATAATAATTGCAGGTCTTTATTTAAACCTTCACCCTTGCAATGCTATAGTATGGGAAGTATCGCTAAAGCTATTAGTGAGAGAAATGTGTACATTACCTCTAACTCCAAGGGACATAGACACAAATGAACTCATCTCAGCATTAAGCCCCCAGTATTAGCAGATATTGAACTTAACACGAGGAGGCTTCAGATTACGATAACACTAAACCTAACTTAAACTAGAATTAAATTAAAATCGGGAGAGAGGTGATCGAGATCTGAAGTTGCCGCCGCCGTTACCGGAGCCGTATCCGTTGCTCTGGCCGTTGCGGTTGTAGGGGCGGCCTCCGCCAAACGAGTTGAATCTGTTGTTGCCCCCGAACGACCCCCCCGGGCGGGGGTCCCCCCCCCCCCCCCCGCCGCGCCCGCCGCGGAAGTTCCCGCCCCGACGCGGCCCGTCCCGCTTTCTAGATAGCTCTACTTTCAGCGTCGCGCCTAACATCTCGAAACCGTTCATCGCGCTACACGCATCCTCCGCCTCCTGCATGTTCTCGAACTCTATAAACGCAAAGCCTGGGGGATTAAGTGCGACCCACACCGAGTTCAATTTGCCGTATTTGTCAAATTCCCTCTCCAAATCCTCTTTCTTGATGCCCTCCACTAGTCCACCGACATACACGCGTGTGCCTCCCGAGCTCATTGTGATATATTTTCAAATCTAAAACCAAATACGACTGGGTCACAAAACATAAATAGATAAATACAATGAAATACAAGATGTCGCCATGGCTTGACGATGCCACGCCAACCGATCGGCGAAAACATTGAAACAGTCACAATACAATAAAACAGTTAATACTCACGTGTCTTGGTAATAGATGAGTATTAATACAAGGACTAGAACTATTTGTTTCAACACGAAATACTATAAATTGAATTATTTTGTCAGTCAAAATGAAAAACGGATCAATAATGTTGACGAGTGAACATGCTAAAGAAAGAACGAACGAAAGGAGCGAATGAATTTAATTGACAATAGTGAATGAAGAAACAAAAAATGTTGCCACATTTTCAACGAATATAATAACGATGGTGAATCGATCTCTTGAAAGTGATATTGAAACAACGTGGTGGGATATGCTTTAGATTTCCTCTATTTATACGGAAAGACTCCGCAATGAACTGAATTCAGTGGAAATTCCACAATAAATATGAAAATGGAAAGAAAATCTACTTTATCGTTAAATTGAATAACTTATTACTCGAAAACCATTTGTGTTTTGGATTTTATATACAATATTTTCGCCAGTTAGTAGGAAAGTAAAAGCATAGACCTAGTGTTTGTCATAATTTGAGGGGCCTACATCTTATTTACTATTTTTTTACTAAATATAATGACTACATTTTGAAAAATTTATACACATTATATTTTTTTATGTACTGGAAGGAGTAAATAAGCAAAAATTCACTTATTGTTACTGACATTGATACTCTTCATGAACGTAGATATCCTTTATGTTAAACAGAGGCTCTTAAGTGGCGATTAAGAATACTCCTTAATCGACACTTAAGAGCCCCTGTACATATGTATGTAAGTAAGTAAGAGTGACTATTTTTGAAGAACAAGATGAGGCGTGCCCTCAAAAAAATAATCTTACTGCATCAAGTATAAAAGTTAATCTATTGAGAAGAAATGTGCGGTATCATATTAAAAAATATTTTTTTTGGTATAGCAACTCTAAAATTGTATACATTTACTATAAGATGAACATTACATAAAATTCGGGCATAAGGCGCAATTTACTGGGAAATAAGAATTGATACATATTTATTTGAGTATTATTTAAGAGGAAATTAAAAAATACCTTCAATAACAGATAAGAAATACTTGATTATTTTTGCCGGTTATTGATCGGTTGCTAATATAAAAAAATCTAACCGGATTCAAGACCGGTGTGAATGAAAATAACAAGTGAAGTGAAAGGCGGAGGAAGAATGAGTGAATGACTTCGAGTTTAAATGAGGTAGAGGGGCGGAGGCTTTTGATTTGAAACAAATAGGTATGATGAGGTAAGAGGTGGGAGGGCAGGAGGAACTATACGCACCAAACCGGCCAAACGACTTTGTCCAACGGTCGCGCGGTGGCGCGCATTTTCGCTTATTTCATACTGCCCCACCTTTGTTTAGTTATTTTGTTACATTTACTATGATAACTAACTAATTATTTTATTCCCGATTCAAAAATAATTTAGGGTAGTTCAATAAAATGTGTTGTGACATGACGAAACAGAGAAGGAGAACTCTACCTGTGCGGTGTTTGGATAGGTGTTAAAGTTATAGAGAATTGTTAGTAAAAGTGAAATGAATATATTTTTTAGAAGCTAGCCCTTTTAAGGTGTTTTAAGACATGGGAGTGCTAAAAAGGCATAGTCAGTTCAGCGACACGAAATACAAGTGGAGGACGGTGGTGTTGTTGTTGTGTTATGTGTGTGTAAGTGAAGGACAGGTGCGGGTCGGTGATACGGACCCGTACTTATTGAATAAGACCTCTGATTTGACCGAGTTGGCCGGTGGAGTGTTACTTGGCCGGAGTGTATGGAGAGTTGAGGGTAGCCCGTACTTGTTACGCGATGATCTGTTAATAGAACGGGAAGCTGAACTGGTAGTGGAACCTGGCGTGACCGTCAGGTTCGCACCGATGATCGGCATCACAGTACGCGGGAAACTGGTTGCTGTGGTTAGTACAACTTTTTTATTCACTTTTGCTCGCATTCTTTCACTTTTATACACATTGGACGGGCTTATCTAGTACTATTTTAGTATCCAATATTTTAGATACTATCTCGTACTGTATATAGTAGTATTTTATTTTCAATGTTTTTTTCAACACATTCATTTGTTTTTTTAATGTAATATTTTATTTTTTGTAATCAACTTTATGAGTGTTTATTTGACATTGAAGCTTCTTGGACTTCAAAGAATTAATCGAAGTACCTAACAAACACCTAAGGTATATTTCAAATTTGTCTGATTGTATAAAACTTGTACAAAACTGTGTAGATAGGCACGATTGCTTTTATAGTAGATTTATTAAAAATAGTAGTACATATTATATATTAAAATTATTTCATTATATATACTTACTTTGGTCACGTGATGCTGGTTATTATCAAATTAATGCAAATGTAGCTTATCTCCCCAATCGAAATGTTATAGTAGCCTATCATAACCTGTCTTAATTTTTTACTTGTAATTATAGTATGGAGCCTGTTACGTAGCTCTATCCGTGTGTTTTTTTTGCAAAAAAACCCTAATATTTAAAATCTTATTTAAATTGTATGTTAAAAATATCTTTATTTTAGTCTGAAATGTAATCCTATGTTTGCTAAAGATTCCATTTGATTATGTTTAGATGCAGTCCGATTTCAATTTAACACCGATTGGAAAACTGTCACATATAAAAAGAGTATGGAATAAAAAAATAGGCAGCTAATTATTTTGAAATAAATACGCCAAATTAATGACCCTTCTTCGCACTCCGCACTTCGCACGGGCACATTTAAAACATCTCATTACAAATCTTTGAAATTATCGGCTTTTCTTCACTATAATATGCATGTCTTATAGGTAATAATCTTCCTCTTGAATCACTCTATCTATTTATGAAAACTGCATTAAAATCTGTAGCATAGTTTGAAAGATCCAAGCGAACAGATGACGGGAAGCAATATATCGTTATACTATGTAGTTTTTACATATATAAACAGTTGGAAATATAAGTTCTTAGCCCTCCTTATCTTTTTATACATATATGTAATAGTTATATGTAGTGCTGAATTGTTTTTCCGACCATTTCTCGGTCTATAGAGTTTAGCTAAAAAAAATATTGCTTGTAGATGTATGTATATCAAACTAGATTCTAATTAGAGAAAGTGCTTATAAATTAATGAAATCAGTATTAATAAGTTCTTTGATCCCATTAAGAATCATATGCGAGAGAACTTTAAAAATAAGACACAATTTTATTTTACAAAATAAAAATAAAGTATTTTCAATTTTCCTGTTTGTTTATTTTCTATTTTTTTTCTTTGGTAGCGCTAAGACAGTACAGCGAGGTACATGGATAGAACACCGCAATGCGGAATTCGTCGAGAAAGCCTTAAAATCTACGTTCAGGTTTTCGAGTCATTACTTAACCCAATTGTTTCAACATCGTGTGTTCTTCCGTGAAACTATACCGCTATACCTTCTATCGATAAAACACTCGATAAATTCCGCAGTTTCCTGATAAAGTCGCGTACTTGGTTTGATAATGATATCATCGACTATCACTCATTCACCTGCGATATCCATTTGTTCACTTGTTACAAACAGATCAGAAAAATAGAGAGGAACTATCGTAAAAGAATAAAAAACAATATCTCTACATATTATTAAACAAAGTCTCTGTCTATCTGTTCATGGTAAACTAAAAAAGTACCGGACGGACTTTCTCATAGTTTTCAACAACAGCTAGACTGATTCCTGAGGAAGGTTTTGGCGCATAATAACATAAGTTCTTTTTGTAAATTAGGCGAGAAATTAAATAGTTAAATTTTATATAGTAAGTAATTCAGTCGTCGTTCGAAATAGATATTTCTAATTGTTAGTTTTTGCAACTAGGTAATGACTGGATGCATGTATGAAAGAAAAATAATTAAAGTAAATATAAACTCTGTTACCAGAGCGAAGTTGGGCCGGGTCTCTAGTTGATTTATAAATGCTAATTTGGTTAGACACTGAAAGTAGTTACATGTAAGTAGCAATTACTAATCATCGTGCTGGCATTCAATAGGCAAGGCTGATCCGCCCACGTAAACGTAAAGGAATTAAATTAGCGTTTGAAAGGTGGCAAAACTATAGTTCGACCGGGAAGGTACCACCGCCGCCCTTATAATCCGCCGTAACACATTATTTGTGTTTCGTTTGGAGAGGTGCGATTGCCGGCTACACTTTGAAGCGAAGCGACCACCTTAGTCCTCAAGAGTAGGAACGCATCCGCGTCCATCTTTAAATAGAACTTTTGTTCTATTTGAGATTGGACGTAGTTGTACATGCGCTGCAGTAAACACTTAACATCAGGTGGCCTGCATGCTCGTTTCTTACTCTTTCACAATTAAAAAAAAAGTAGATACAACCTGTTACTAATTGTGGGACCAGCGTCGTTCACCACGGAGTAATTTATGTAAACTCAATCTGTCTTAACCACGTTATAATATTTCATTGCTCTCAATGATACACTGCATTACCAATGAGTCACACATAATGAGGAACGCGAGCCATCGAGCAGCTGATGCATAAAAGGCGCCGGCTGGATCTGACCCTCGCGACCCTAGGCACCGCTCCTTACATCCTTTTACTAATTCAATCAGCGCAAATCACGACAGCCACCTGTAACTATGTATTAGAACTGTTACTCTTATTAGAACTCGTTAGAATAACAGCATTTTGATTGGACACACTTGTTTTATGTGAAAATAAACAAAAGACGTATATTAAAATAATTGCAGTGCGCGTGACTTCGTCCGCGTTTATATTTTAAGATAAAAGTAGCTTATGCTATCGACGTATCGCCTTGATATATTATTTACTACAGCTGGTATCTCTAACATCAATTTTTAATGCTGGTAATAAAGCATATTTTACTTTTTCATTATTTACTTTTACATTAATAAAAATGTCAAATAATATTGTCTCGTAGTTTTTCTTCATCAAGATCAATCACAGCAAATTGAAAATACAGTCCACGACTCTATTTTTACACCTACAACTATGTCTAAATGTGCCGAAATATATTTATTGTTGTGTTGGATACGCTTCTGTTGTTGTACGTTATCTTTCCAAGTATTCAATAGTTTATTAGCTATTATACCATGACAAATCTACATTATATCAAAGAATAAGGTGACTATGCGATACAATACACAGCGAGGCACACAATACAGATTCGAATCAATACACAGCGGAAACCGACTTGTTATACATATTCCGCATATTTTTATAAAGAACGAAAGATTGCCAATTCTTTGCTATAAAAAGAAAGTAGGACAAATTTTCAATTTCATGAGAATTTCATATAGCGTCACTACTTCCCAATATGTACCAAATACCAAATTACGTAGTAAACTTAAAATAGGTTGTTTTATGAGATGGTGTTATAATAAGACTTCTTAGACTATCGTTAAGCTATATGCACACACGTACAGCCAAACCGCTGAACTTACACACCTAAAATTTTGCATATAGATTATTTATTTAGCGTAATGTTGCATTAAGAAAGGAATTTTGGAAATTCCGTCGCTATAGGGGTAAAATAGAAGTTGAAAATTTGCATGAAATTTCGCAATATCCACAATGCGCGAGCAAAGCCACGTCTACATCTAGTTTATTATAAAACTTGAATAGATCAAAAACCATAAATAAAACTTCTTTAAACAATTCTTGGAACTTTCAAAAATGGATTTCTGTAATAGAATAATATAAATTTATTAATTAATACGTTCAATACGTAGCTATTGAATAAAATATAGGTTTCCATGAAGAACAATCTGGTTGGCGAAATCATTCCCACGACGTTAATCGACTGGCAAAGACAAAGAAAGATATATACCTAATGTAAGAAACAATGAAAACATGGGTGGAGTACTATCTAAAATCTTGAAATTATACTTTAGTTTAAACGAAAATAACAAGGTTTCTTATGTCTTATACAAAACATTATTATTTTATCGATTCTTTATTGCCAATATTTAGAAATAGTTGCATGGCTTGTGGTCATGGCTAAACCAAAAAAAAACAAAATAAATAATCGTCAATCAATCGTGAAAGGTAGATAAAATATTTAAAATATCGCTCCGTGTCGGGTATTATAGTACAACACAGTTAAAAAGGGTTATTTGTTATCCTTCGAGACAGGTCACTCTCTCCCCTAACATTTGATGCATTTTTTGTGATGACCGTTGTAGTTTTTATCCACTGTCAAAAAACAGGTTCTGGCCTAAAAGTCTCACCCCAAAATAATAGTGAAAGTGTATTATGTTTTATGATGTTACAAATTATACCACGAAAATTCCAGTTTTGTTAGAATCCTGTTACTTTTTTTGGGAAAGTGAAGTGGATTAATTCCGCGATAGTATTAGTTTAAAATGTTATCCACTGACGTAACAAATGGTTATCAAAATAATTACTCAAATAATATTCTACACAGATACAACGAGACGTAGCTTTATTTATTAATTGGAATCAGCAAACGAGCATGCAATCTATCTGATTGTAAGTAGTAATTGCCGGCCATAGACATCTGCGTCCAATTATATAAAAGAAGAGTCACATCTGTAGTCGATGATACATGCGTTGCGGTTCGCGAGAACTAAAATGGTCGCTTCACATCTTCACAAGTGATCTGGCAAACACACCTTTACATTGAAAAGGTGGGAGAACTCTAGTTCGACCACCGCACCGCCGCCCTCATAATACGCCGTAAAGCATTACTTGTGTTTCGGTTGGAGAGGTACGGTTGTCGGCTACACTTTACAGCGAGGCGACCATCTTAGTCTTCAGAAGTAGCAACACATCTACGTTCGAGCTCATCTAGGATATAGGTCGTGTTTGTGGTTGTACGTGGAAGTCTGTGGGCTGCGACTATTTAACATCAGGTGGTTTGCATGCTCGTTTGTTACTCTTCCCACATAAAAAACGTAAAAATTGCTTCACCCTAGAAATTGGTATGGTGATATCATATCTTGAAAGAAATATTGTAGATGCTACGACCTTCAAACCCAAATTCACTAGCAACTTTAGTGGTATAGTGGCAACCGTCGATGGGAACATTGATTCTACTACCGTGTAAAACGAATGTACGAACAAATTATAATATCAATTGAAACATTTTGTAAGACCGTAATAGACGAACCCTCAACAGTGCTCCATATCATCGTTGTACGATAAAACAATCATTTCCCTCTATCGCGGTAACAGAAAAACTCAAACGTGCTTTTGTTTAATTGGGACTGTTCCTATCAAAATGTGTCAAGATCTGTAAACAAAGATAACTCGGCAATGTGCTGAACTGATACAACGGTTTCATGAAATGTTTGACTAGTTTTTTTATTGATTGAACAAATGCACAAATACTAACGCTCTAAGGGATAATGTTGTTGATTATAAAATTAATCTTATTTATGGTTTCTCTCATTTGGACATATGTCAGGTTTGTTACAAATTAAGTCAACTAAGCTATAGTTATTGAAAAACATGTTTAGTAAAAAATAAATAAAAAATGTGTAGAAAAAAAAAACAGCATATTATCCAACTGATAATAAGTAAACGTTGCTGACCATAGATTCAATATTAATAGTACTAAATCATAGACTAGAAAGAAGGGTCTGATCAAAAGTCCATCATATGTAAGCAGATAGTAGAACAAACTAACGACAAATGGTTAACAATTCAAGTTTTATAATAATCAAAACATTAAAACTTTAAAGACAACGCATAACAACCAAAAATAACTATGCCATCAAAATCTACCGTTTTCTGTCTTTTTTCTTTAATTTTTTTCCTTTTCTATCTTAAATGTTCATAACTAAAAAGTTTCTTTACTCGGTTTTGTTAACGCGTAGATGCATTGTTTTTTTTTTAGAAGGGTAGCAAACGAACATGCACACCACCCGATGTAAAATAGTTGCAGCCCATAGACAACCATAAACACGACCGAAATCATATCTGAGCTCGAACGTAAATGCGTTGCTACTCCTGAGGAATAAGATGGTCGCCTCGCTTCAAAATGTAGTCAGCAACCGCACTTCTCCAACCGAAACACAAGTAATGCTTTATGGGGAATTATGGGGGCGGCGGTGGTGCTTCCCCGATAAAACTATAGTTCTCCCACTTTTAAAACCTGTTTCTCCTGAGGACGTAGATGGTCGCTTCACAACAATGAAGTATAGAGAAATGACGTTTAGATAAGTACCTACTGTAAAATGTTACTTACTATTCTACGCCTCCATCTAATGTTTGCCAAACGATAAAATGTATGAGCCAATTTTGGTGCAACTATAATCCCTCGGATAAGTCATGGTGCGCTATTTTTATGGTATAAGATAATGACACCGTGATGTGAACGTCCTACGAAGCATTCATTAAGCGACAAGGTGTAGTTAGTATGCTAGTGTCAACACGGCAACGTGGCTTGTGTCACGCAAAACACGTTCTTGTAAGCGATGGTAACTGTTGAAGTTTTCTGTTTTGTTTCTATTTTTTATAGTAGCAGAAGCACAGCTAATTGCCCAATTATAGTTTCGGGGGATTTCGTATCGATTTTATACTCTCATCACGGAATTTGTTTATTTTACTATGAAACTTACGATTGAACGATTTTTTATTTCTGAATATTTGAATTAGTTGCATGGCTCGTGCTGACGGAGCCACTCCGTTGATCGATATTTTGCCGCGACCACAAACCATGCAACTTATTCGAAATATAGGCAATCAAAAATCGAAAAGACCCAGTTATACAGTAAAATGGTTTTTCGTGTTACATATTTGTAAAAAAGGAACACGTGTTTTAATAAATTGTTAATTGTTTTATTGAAGTAACTAATTTAGTGTAATTTGAGTATAGCTTCTATAAGTAAGTTACAGAATTGTTCTAAAAATTTACAATTTCTATTGTTATCTAACAAATAATTCGAAAATAATTTTTGTCGTAAGTTGACGTATTTTTTTCTTATGAAGATTAGTTTTGTATAAAGTAGCTGTATATTTCATAACATTTTCACTGCAATTTATTACTATGTGACTGTGCTCACGGTTAACGATTTTTGATTACCGATATTTGGAACCAATTGCATGCCTCATAGTCAAGGATAAAAACCGTTTTTATATACATTATTTATACATTCCGTGGTAATATTATATACGAGCGACCCGGGACAGCTTCGCTCGGGTAATAATAGAGCTCTTATATTTACTCACATTTTTTTTCATACATGCATCCAATCATTACCTAGTTACAAAAACTAACAATTAAAAACATCTATTTCGAACGACGACTGAATTACTATATTGAATTTAACTATTTGATTTCTTGCCAAATTTACAATAAAACTTAACTTATTATGCACCAAAACCTGCCTCAGGATTCACTTTACCTGTTGTTGAAAATTCCGAGAAAATCTGCTCAGTACCTTTTGATTTTATAATGAACAGACAGAGAGACCAACGCGACGGGGGACTTTGTTTTATAATGTTTAGAGTTGATAAATGCTTTACATTAATTCTTCCGAACCAAATTACCGTAGCTAAATTCCCTGCACCTGCATCTCGTGTGAATGACCTGTTATCTTTAAACTTTGTGATCTAGCTAGGAACTAGGAACCGTTGTTTCGGTAACAGTTATGTTGCGGTTGACTGGCCCTACTACTCTTTAAATACCTTTAATGGGTTTAATAGTATAGTTAGCCTTGAGTACAGGCGCCTTGTCTGAATCACTGGCATGTTGCAATGAATGACGTGTAGCAATTATAGTGCAGTAGGTACCTCATTATCTACTTGCAAGTGGTTAAGAATGAATAAATACAATACAGAGTATCAGTGGAATCAAGATAATTTAATATTACCTGAAGCTGAAGACGATACTTATATTAAAAATATATATCTTTACATTATATAAAACTAAGTCGCTTCCCGCTGTCCATACTCTTAGATCGGTTAAACTACGAAACTGATTTTAATACGGTTTTTACCACTGGACGGAATGATTCAAGAGAAAACTTTATTTGTATAATTAATTAATTTTTTATGCAAATTGGTGGAACTATTACGATAATTCTTAAAAAATTCGGAATAATTTTAGCTGACAGGAACTTTCGTCGAATACATTACCTGATTCCTATGAGAATTTATGACAAAATGAAGTATGATGGAATTGTTCCTCTTTTATAACGTTGCAGAATAATCCCAGATAGCATATGTCGATTTTTAAAGTTTGATGTTTAATGTTTTAAAGAGTGGTCACTGGTGGTATAATGTGGGAACTGGAAAGCTGTTTTGACTGATACATTATTGATCCTTATCAAATTAAATACGTCAGTTACCTTAATCATTTCATGCTAGTAATCGCTGAGAGACTACAACTTTTTTTATTGTGGAAGAGTAAGAAACGATGCCCGTTTCTTACTCTGATGCAGGCTTGATGTTAAGTGGTCACTGCAGCCCATGGACAACCACGTCTAATCTCAAATAGAACAAAAGTTATATTTAAGGATGGACGCGGATGCGTTTCTACTCTTGAGGATTAAGATAGTTGCCTCCAATAATGTGTATCCGGTAACCATACCTCCCCAACCGAAACACAATACATGAAGAACATGTTGCTTTACAGCGGGTTATGAGGGTGGCGGTGGTGCTGCCCCGGACGAGCTCTAACGGCTCTACCACTTTTAAATACAGGCAGGCACGTTCTGCCATACATGTGAAGACAGGGCGGTTCGTTAATTTTATATAATATATTGTTGTCATTAATTTATCGCATATGTACATCAAATTCAACCGTTGATTATGTTCCAAATATTGGTATAACAAGAATGCACTATACCGTTAACTAGCAATTGTACTTAGATTAGCTTTACATAGAAATGTAACGAAAATATATTCAAGAATCACTTTAAAAGTTAGAACACAGAGAATAGATTCTTCACACGACTTTCACGTAGCAACTAACAGTAGATGTCATGAAATAAATATGGTAGACATGCAATAGAACAGGTTTTAAACTAGATACTAATATGCGAAGACAAATGACTAACCACTAACCAAGAGATAAATACAATCAAATACATTGCAATACAATGGCTATATCGAAGTATGTGAGTAGCAGAAGTATGTTTATCCTTAACGCCATGGAGACTAAATTCTTCTGACTCATTCATAATGTAGCATAAGGACATTTAATGGCGGCACTAATAAGGAAGGCAATTAATTTCCAGTTATTTCAAAGAAATGTAAATCCTGTAACAGGCTTATTATTGCGTGGGCGATTAAGTTTGTTATTCATACGAGCGTAAAATTAATGAGACAATAGTTGTAAAGGCAGTCATAATCAGGTATCTATTACATTAGACGACAGTTATGTGGCATTAGCGGTGCTGAAGGTCGGATGACAACCTCAGCAGAAAGCCACAACACACAAGAACATTCACATTTCAATTTATATACATAAAATTGGTCACCTTGAAAATTTTTAATAAGAAATATTTTTGTTTTATTGAGATTTAATTACTTATAACAAATCTGGTATAGGCTACTGAAGATAATAAATTATACAGATAATAAAATAAGTGATCTTAATTACTAGTTAATTAGAACAAAGTATCGATTTCCATAGATTATATTATGCAAATATAGATAAAAAATAAGTGATGTTAGTGACTAGTTGATTCGAAAAAAAAATGTATATCTTATTATCCTCGCAAATTCTGATATTTTTCTTTATTTTAATGGTCACACATCATTGCCTTAGTGGCGGTGACTCATAAAATTAATGAATCACGTATCATGTATGAAGTTGGCATAAGTCTGAATGTGACTATTGGAGACTTATCAGAATTGTTTTTATACGTACCTACTTGCCATAACCTGCTTTACGGCAAGTGCTATGCTGTGTTTCGGGCCACAATCAAGTCTTAAGTTCATTATGGGTAAAATAGTCTTGTTTTACATATTATTTGTATAAAGAACGAATGAATGCCACTGAATGATGAATTTCATATAGCGTCGCTACTTTTCAATAGAATTCCAAAACGAACTAGACGTAAGATAAATAAATTAATCTACCTCTAGGACCTGTCAACAGTTTCTCCTCGATAGTATAGTTTAGCCGTGACTACGATTCCTGTAATTATTTCAAGATACCACTAATTAATCGTAATAAATTGTGGAAAATATATTTTTATCAACCTTGTTAAGATTGTGTCACTTCCGAATATAATTTCTTTTTAGATCAATTAAATCTTATCGGAAACCGGAATTCGCTTGACAAGTATGTAACAAATGTAGGTTGTATTCTGCTTGAGATATTATTGGTTAGCGACACCGCCATTCTGTTTATAAAGGTTATGTTAATTTCTGTCCGTCGAAGAATTGATATGTACACGTAGGTATATATTTAACTTTAAGTAGATATATTAGTTAATTGAAACGAGCTGAGAAAAATTTACTCAAATGTATGACTCTAAAAACAGAATTGCATGTTACGCGGAAAATAATTTACTCGATTGTGTGAGTTGGTAAGCAAAAATGAATCTTACACTAAAAAATTAATAAGCTTAATTTCACAAATTAAGAAATACAAAATGTGACATGTGTTCTTTCTTCTCCGTTTCTTCTGTTATTGTATTTCTTTGTTCTTGGTGTCTACAATAAAGTGTATTGTATCGTATTATATTGTAGAAGGTAAATATTATTCCCGTATGAATATTTTCATATAGTATCAGTAATTTTTATTATTGTTTCAATGGTTTCACGTGAATATTTATTTACTATATATCGCTTCTTAGCTTCAATAACGTGACAAGTTTGAAACCTCAAGTTTTTTATTTTATTTGATAATTGA
>DWON01002742.1:0-19768 GCA_018251015.1 Phocides pigmalion okeechobee
ATGAGGGTGGCGGTGGTACCGCCCCGGGCGAGCTCTAACGGCTCTACCACCTTTACCAAGTTTAAAAGTTGAACTCTGTAGCCCTCTTACATTAATTAATTATTTACAGCGGAGAGTTAGGGTAAGTGGATGATGAAAATTTCAGTGGGTTATATCACTTAGATCACGATAGATCGGGCGTTAAAAGTTTATCGATTCCTTCAAGTTTTTCAAGAAGGAATTTCCGGAAACTTTGTTTAAAGGTTAACAAAGAAAGTTTGGTCTTATAAAGTTATTGCCTGTAATTTAAATTGTTGCGAGTAGCCTCTAATCAGTTATGCATCCAACTCTGATTTACTTGAAACTCTGCACACGTATCAAGAACCGATGACAAGGGAATGATATGAATAGTAAATAAATAAAAAACACGCAACAAAATAAAATGAAAAACACGCTTGTATAACCTACTCAAAGTATAAATAAGAAAAAATTGCAATGTAAAAAAAAACGTGGGTGCTTTTTCAGTGATCTATTGACACCATGCACTCCACGCTTTTTTACATTGAATTTTTTTTTCCTATTTCAAGTCTAACCACTATTCCAAAAAAAGGTGAAATAGATTTGACAAAAACAAAACCCGTAACGAATTTCCAAAATGAAATCACTAAACAACCTCAATCTAATGTAACGGTCCCAAGCCTATTACTAAAGTGACTAATCACAATCCTATAATACCGTTTGGATGCAACACGAACAGGCATTCGACACACTTCCCGGTACTATGTAACTGTAATCGCTAGATGCAATTCAAATTGGATCTTGTGGTAATGTAATAGAGCTGAATTTCAATTAATGTGCAACATCTCTAGGGCTAAGACTATGTGGATTAATTTATTCGAAAGGTTTTCATTTGTAATCTGGTTTATATAAGATTCTTACTCTTGCTTCTGTATACGTCTTTTTTATTTATTGTAAATTGTTCAAAGATAGAAAAGTCAATTGTGACTTTACACGCTACAATCATTGATAAAAATAAATAGTCATTTGTCATATTTGTTCCCTAATCTTCTTCTACTTCATGGAGAATAGCCAAAGACGATGGTGATCTTATATATCTTCTGCTTCTTTCCAGGTCGCCACCTGCAGCATAATAGGGAGCCATACGCCGCGGCGGAAAGACGGGTGCGACACGCACTCGTGGTATGTACATTTTTTTAAATCTTGCTATGACATATGTGATAGAACAAGGTCGATTGGTAAGGTACCAACATGCCCTCATAATCTGTCTTAGCATTTCTTCTATTTCGGTATAGGGCGTGTGGTTGCCGGCTACTCTTATAAGCGAGGCGATCACATTACTCCCCAGAAGTAACAACGCATTTACTTCCTACCTTTCTATAGCTATAAGGCTAGTTTATTTCAAGCAATGCTACTTATTCGTAACGGCTCTTCATCAACATTTGTTTGGGCTCCTATTTTTTTACTGTTGGTCCATACGATATTTATAGGTCTTAAGTGCATAATGAGTATTATAAAGAAATCTTTTCACAACAACATAAAATTTGTTATACCAATAAAGTGGTAGAATATCAATGCTGCAATCGACTATATTTCCATATTCCATGAAAGAGGTTTTCGTTAAATACGGAAGTATTAATCTCTCAAACATGTATTATTGTCTCCACATCACATACTTACCGGTGAGAGGTCCGCTATCATTTTTATTTCATTTATAACACAAATAATAGCCCTTTTTTGCTTTAGACCAAGTTGGCATAAAATTATATCGTAGGTTGAATTTACATTTTCCATTACCTCCGGAAAAAATTACATTAATTTAACGCATTGTTTCTCTTTCATATTGCTCGCTATTCTTTTCTAATAATAATTTGCATAAATCTAAAGAGGCAGAGAAGCAACTTCTCGAGCATACGATACTTTTTTCAAGTTGCGGCCCCATTGGAAGTGACCCGCATGGACCCCTACAATTGCTTTTGTAACTTTTGGATAACAGTGTGGAATTTTGCTCTCGTTAATTTGTACAAAAATTCTGAAGTTTTTCTCAACTGTTTACATCTAAGATCTTAGAAGGCGATGCACTTATATAACAGTGTTTTGTCTCTCGGTGGTGACAGCAAAGTTTTTCTTTCCGAGAGTGACATTATAACAAGTTTTTCCAACTTATTTTTAAACTCTAGTTTATTGAACGATAGGTTATTTTTAATTAACTGCTTGTCTGGTTTCTTGGAAATTATACGAGCCTTATTAACTAAGTAATATATTATATTGTTAATTGCATATGTCGTTACAATTCAAATTCAAATATTTTATTTCTCAATTCTTAACAATTAATATTTTATTTATGAATGCCAAGGGTACAATATAAAATCAGTATATCGGCTTTAAGCGTTCTGTTGTCTAATGTTGACTGGGAGAAAATAACCAACGGAAAAAATATAAATTTGTCATTTTGTTATAAACATTTCAAGCGCACAAACAAAATTTTTTTGAGCACGTTTTACTAAACATAATATTGATAAATATGCTAATTTACAAACTGTTCGTTTGAATAAACGTTTCTTCCTTGCAAGTATAAAACATGAATATGAATTAATAATAATCCTTGGTCTGTATAACTGATCTTGACAATCGCAACCTAGATTTTTGACTGTAAGAATCTATGATCTGTCAGCGGTGTGCAACGATGCCAAGTTTGATGTTCTGAAGCTGCTCCGGATCTGGTGCCAGACAGAATGAGAGAGCGGGACATGCTCATGAGTTATTATATTATAAAGTCTTTTTATTGCACTTTTGTGGGAAGACAAAGACGAACTATTCCATTGTGTGCCAAAATAGTTGTCGTACTCGCCATATATGTAACGTCATGTCCATTTATGATTTCCTTTTATACCTACTTAAGCTTGCTATTCAGGATTATTTTCTTGGTATGTATTAAGTCTTCAAGTGCATTAATATAGTGCCCTGTTTAAAAGTCATCTGTCATCTGACGCACATCTGTTGCCAGTGAAAAGGAATTGGTAATCCGTTTGACAGATGACGCAAGAAAATTGCTAAATCCATCCCGAATTTAATCTATTTTTTGTTGTTGTGCGTACTTTAAAGCTAAGAATTCATTTTTTTAATATTGGGGAACTAACATGCAATCCATCTGATGTTTGAGGGTTGCACCCGTTGACATCTACATCAAATCCCAAATCGTTTGAAGCTCTTTCTGAGATTATAATCATATCTATTGCACCTCCTCTTCAGATAACCATATTTCTTCAACCAAGATACACGGATTAAGAATAAATGATTGTTCTATGTATTATCAATTTTGGCCATTCGAAATTAATGTATATATTATATTTATACCTTTCATTAGGAGATTATAATCAATCTTACCTTAAGGCGCAAAATAGCTCTTGATTATTTAGATACTATATTCGTGCTTGTATTCTGTAGTAATTTTAAACAACCAATTTCAAATCAACATCCCATATCGACCCGTATCGCCCGTCAGTCATGTCCGCTCAACGACATGTATTTAGCAGTTCAATTTGATTGGCTTATTGACTTTCCGATGTTTGTGCTATTGTTAATATTGCGTTTGTTTTTTATCATTGCGTTTCACTTGTCAATTGTATGTTCTACTTAATATTGTATATTGTATTTATATCAGTCTTGGTTAACTTTACCTTTAAAGTCTCCTTCGGTTTTTTTTATAAGTTTCCTTTTTTTAAAGTTATGGTTAAATCACCAAATTCTACATTCCTTTACATTTAGACTTTCAACTTTTTTTATTACCATAATGAAGCAGTTTAATTTGTTAACTTTGAAATTTGCGATAGAACGGTATTAACCGAAGTTTACTTATAACGTTAATTAAAGTTTATTAGGAGTCTAATTTGCTTCTTCTAAGTATAGAATTATTAAAATCATTGATGTGTCTGTGTGTACAATTAAGTACAAATTATTATCGAACATTTTGTCGCTTATAAATACAATAAATTGGTTTATTTCATAATCGATTCGATTCAAAAGCGTTTCCTATTTCGTCGGCTGTCATAAATCATATCACGTTGGTGGGTTAGAAATACAAGTTTGAAATTTCAATTCTGATTCCTTTTCTCTCAATATTTCCAAGGCTTGGAAATAAATGATTGGAATTTGAATGCAATTTGAAATATCTTAGAGTGACCTACAAGAAAATGAATGGTTTAGAACTTGGGTTATTGATCGTTAGTTGCTTTCGCATACGAAATTTCGTTTTATTATTCTCATACTCAACTAATATTATATTTATAATGAGGAAGATTCCTGTACGTTTAAAAAATATACCATTTTGAAAGCAAGTGAGTCCACCGTTAGGCAGTGGCTTAATAAAGCAAACCATACTTAAACAGTCCAAACATGTTCCTATATCCTTATACTAGGCTCCCAGCGAATTGTGATGTATTGCGGGTTGCTTGCTTAAAGCCGGACGGAGTGAACCCGACCAGAATCGCAAAGCAGTGGCAACGGTATAAAGGTGAAAAGTGAGAAAATTTTCCAGCTCGCTGACTACATAAATAATATACTAGAACTAGAGGAACTTCTGTATAGGATTTTTACTTGGTTACTGTCACCGTCAAGCGTATCCACACAGTTTTATATTGGTGTTCATAAAATATCTAGTGTTTTGAATATGAAAATGAGGTAAATTGGAATGAATTTATTGTGCTTATTAACTCCATTATAGAAATTACCATAATTATTAACCATATGGATGCTCGGTTCCAATTGGACGTAATTCAATAGTCTAATCGGTTTTGACTATACCAAAAGGTAGGGCAATCGAATAAATAGAACAAACGAGCTTTCATTTATTATATTTAACCGAATATAACCTTTTATTCTTGACTTAAGTTACGTGTACAACATCGTTTTTGATAAAAGATTCGTACAAAAAATTTTTTGAGATAAATTTATAGAGATGTGCAGTCGTGCAAGTCGTCGCAAGAACTACTGGATAGACTTTTTATATAGACTTTTACATATATATATATCTTTATTTCATATGAAGTATTAAAGGTGTAATAAACTGCGATTTTTAAACACTATGAGTTCAATGAAATTTTCTAGAGAAGTGGTTCGAACTGTTTGATAGTAATATAATATACAATGCAGACGAAAGTCGCGGGAATCAACGAATATACAATATAAGTAATGTGAAGTAGCTGACAGTAAATTAAAGATATAAGAAGACATATGGAAAGTGCTAAAACTTAACAATTAGGTAAAGATTAATAAAGTCGTCATTAAACTGTTTACTACAAGTGTATTATTTAAATCGCAGCACGACAGACGAACAGTTGTTGGTACTCAACTTCGATACCACCAATATACCTAAAACAGAAATAGATTCGTATAAAAAAGGTAAAATGTAGCTGAGGTGTCTTTTGAATACGCAGATAAGATCCTGATTCCTTTAGTCAGTGCTGAGCAGAATTGTAATGAAGGTGTTAGTCAAAGCGGTAAGGGCGTTGAGATAGCTAAGAAAATAGAACCGGATATAAATAATATAAAAAATATCAAATAATTTAAATAGGTTACAGGCAAAAGGTTCACTAGTAGTTTACATAAGTCTAAATAGAAAAAAAAAACAGAAACACTAGTTAATAGTATAAAAAATAACATCCAAAATTTTAATGATATGTGCATTACGTCGTTATAAAGCCAATTAACCTTGCAAGTGATAACTGATATCTTTAGACAAATCAAACAAGCACACAATGATATTGCATCAAAGTAGCAAATCTCGAAACCTTGCTAGATAAGATTTGGAATGTCAATGTAATTAAAATATTATTTGTTTTGTTTTAAGGAGTTGATATGTGGTAGAACTAGGATTCCACCGAAGAAGTACCACTGCCATCCTCGCACTCATAATCTGCCCTAGGAAATCTTTAACTTCCCTTCAAAATGTGTGATTGACGGCTACAATACAAGCGAGACGAAAATTTTAGTCCCCAAGGACAACGGGTCTGTTTATGACAGCAATTAGAATTTCAGTCTTGTTTGATGTTGTGTTCGAATGTCAGTAGGCTGCAAGGAGTACTGAATGTAAGATGGTTAATATTTTTACCTAAAAAAGGTTTAAAATAATCAACACTCTAAGTCTTCATAGCCTTAGCATTAGTAAAGATTTTTGCCTCTCGTACGAGGAATCCAGGATTCGATTCCTAGCAGACGCCCGTTTTTCTTCAAAGTTATGGGAATGGTTATTTATCACTTCCTTTGACGGTGAAGGAAAAGATTTAAAAAATACCTGTATGACTGAGGTTCTCCAATAAACTCTCGTAGGTGTCTGAAGTCTGATAATCTGTGGACTATGGCCTAATCCTTCTCACTTGAGAGAAGATCCGTGCCCAGCACCGATACATAACATCATGACGACTAAAATAATTCAACAAGGCTAGAAATTATTCCTTTGACTCAAATTCTCGACCAATTTAAACTCTACAATCGCCAACTGGTCACCGTAATGGTGCTCGAGGTAAGTACTTTTGTAATCCGTTCACGTTGCTATGATTCACTTAACACCGATTTCACACAACTTTGACGAGTTTCCCGATAATGGATTGAACACTGAATTTACAGGCTGCCAGTAGTGAAGTTGACGCCGGGATGAAATTGGGCCATTCTGTCTTTATGCACAAATATTTTACTTCATAAATATTTATGAACTGCTCAAGTGATGACTCTTTTAGGATATTTTTGTCTGCCATATAACAGCAGTTTTAAATTTGTTGTTTTTGTCTAGAGTGTTATTTATATGTACTCAAAGTTAGTCCTCATGAGCAGCAATGTTCACTTCGGATACCTCAATCCTGTTTGGGATTGTAAATTATATTTCATAGGCACAAATGCCATCATATAGACTTCTTCATTGGTTACTTGTAAGCTAAAAAAATTGAGAATATTTCGAGATTTTTAAACCATACACAATTTAAAACTTTTGCATCCACCATTTATTTATTTTAAAAACGCCAAACTACAACCACCGTCATTATCACTGGATCCTCTGAAATAAAAACTGTGGGAAAAATATTCGAAATTTTTTCAAGATTTTAAGAACATAAATATTTTAAATCTTCAGCATCATCATTTTCTATTTTAATAAACTAAACTAAATACGTCATAATCTCCGCTATTCTCAGAGATTCTTCAGATATTCTCACAATTAATCTTTTTAGGTGTACAACTTTTATATTTAACTATGGCCAAGAACGAATAGATATGCTTTGCACGTAGTAATTTTATAAGTCAGCATTTATGTTTTTTTTATGTGAGATGAGTAGCAAATCGAGCATGCAAACCACCTGATGGTAAGTAGTTGCAGCCCATAGACATCCATGTACAACCACTGAGATCGAATGTATGTAGATAAGTTGCTACTCCTGAGGACTAATATGGTTGCCTCACTTCAAAGTGTAGCCGGCAACCGAACCTCTTCCACCGAAACACAAGTAATGCTTTACAGCGGATTATGAGGGCGGCGGTGGTAACTCCCTGGTCGAGCTATAGTTCTCCCACCTTTAAAATTATTCTGATGTTATTTCCATGTAATCGATTCGATAATGAATGCTATTAAAATGGCATTCATAAATCTGCCGCCAACCGCGATCAGTTATCGAATTGTCGGAAATTTACCGCGTTACGTAAAATTTTACCAGTTACAATGTGTTACTGCATATTGATGTAAAATGGACGTGATTTCCGTCATTTTGCGGAATCGGCCGCGCTCCCATTTCGTATTTGAAATGGCTGGATAGTTCCCGTTGGCAGCATCGGTTTTGATTGAGGTGCCATCTAAAATAGCCAATTTAATTTATAGTTCAGCGTTGACAATTTTATAGATATATAACTTCGTGAAGCATTTGCACGATGTACTCATAAAGTCATTACAAAACCTGTCATTTAAAATTAATGAGGAAATATACATACAAGATAGAAACGTTAGATGCGGTAAATTTTATAAATTGCAAACTGCGGATGTAACCTTCAAAGATCCTCAGTGTACTCAGGTGGCAGTGGATCAGTTATCAACGTAAAACAGGATTCTCATTTTGTTAAAAGCAGTCATGGGTGTGTATACGGGATGACATACGTTGCCTCCTGTACTCCATTTTCTTCTCCTTAAAAATATAATAATAATTATTTTTATGTGACTCGAGTAGCAAACGGGCATGCAAACCACTTGATGTTAAAAAATTGCATCCACGTACAACAATAAACAGGACAGAAATTTTATCTGACCTCGAACGTAGATACTTTGCTTCTCCTGAGGACTAAGATAGTCGCCACGCTTCAAAGTGTAGCTGGCAACCGTACCTCTCCAACCGAAACACAAGTACAGTTTTACGGTGGATTATGAGGGCGGTGGTACCTCTTCCAATGAGATTTAAATTCACTTGTCAAATTTAAAAAGTTGTAAAAGTCGTTATCATATCTTTGTAGTTCTATGATAGTATTAATTCCGGTATTGTAAACACATAAATACACTACACTAATGAATCTTTTAATATTTTCCTCTGAAATTCATTGCCTTCTTCCCCGCGCAGTTAGTTTTCCTAAATGGCAATGATCGATATGTTTTTTTGGCACGGCGATCCTATGCGTACCACTGTTTTGAATATTTAATGCCTTGTACCAGCAAGTTCGGTAATATATTCGGACCACAAACTATGACCGCATCGGGCAAAGTATTACGCAATGCCTCTTCAAGTAGAATCAGGTTTCATCGATTTGCTCGTGTACCGTCCGACGTGAATATTTGATTTGTTCATTTTTCGCCAACACTCCCGTCGGTTGGTCCCACTATTTGCTTGTTACCTATTCAAAAAGCACACTTTTTATTGTCCAATCGTATTCTCTATATTGTAAAGATTTTTCCATTGTAACCGTTATGAAGTCATTAAAAACTTAAGTAGGTACTCGTGTAGCACAAAATGGAGGACAAAAAATGTAATTGTGGTCTTCCGTTCATTCAACAATACAAGAAGTCACGGAATATTGTGTTATTTTTCTAGAAAAATAGTTTTTTAACTGACCTGAATTAAGTTATATAGACCACGATGTCAATAAATCAGAGTATACCCTTAACCTTTCCATGAACTTTGAACATAATAATTGCAGCCGTATCTTCAAGTTTTCTGGCGTCTAAAATATTTTGGCTCGCCCTGCAAACGTGTTCTACTCCTGTTGTATATCACCGTAATCTCATTACCAAGTTTCTTATATTATGTACGCACACAATAGAAAGTTGGGTCTTAACAAAGGACGCCAAACTTGGCGGTATTATGGTACGTTCTACGTTATCGTGTTGTTTTGTACCTTTTTGCTGGAAAATGTATCAAAGTGCAAGTTCTGTAACACGTTTGGAAGGCGAAACGTGAAGTGAATATTTTAATTATCTTATCCAATATTATTGAAAGATGCCTTTTATTAAGATCTGATATAATGAACATGTCATTTTAAAAATATTATTGTAATTCGAAAATGACGCTTTTTACACCCATAATGCATATTAGAAATAGCAGAAGTGGTGGTACCTCTCCAGTCGTAACAAGTATTATCTACATATATATAAACATACTTTTAGAAACATTAACTGAACACTGATTGGCAAAAAATATAATTTTAAGAAATGCTCGTCGTCATATGACGGTAATAAATATCAATCAATCTCGTAAATAAATGTTCGGTCTCGAAAATTTATTTGGAAAATTTTAATGGTTGTTTAATTCGTCCATTAAACTGGAGCAGCCTTTTCCCGATGGAGATATCGATGTAGGCATAAACAAAATTTTTGGGCCTGTTTGCGTCCGCAAAAGCCCGGAAAACCCACTTACCGTTATTCATCCCTCAAATATAATTAGAAAGGAAGCATTTTTATGTAAAGCGCAAGTTAATTAAACGATCTTTTAAACTCCTCAAATTAAACTTTTTCTCGCATTACCCAACGTTGTTACGTAAACAAAGATGAACCATCGATGGTTTAACTTTTAATGAACCCAACCATCTTACAGAAGAAAGTGTTCTTGAATTCACTGCTACACTTTATTAGTGTTTATCTTCAAATGTTCTGCCAGAGAAGTTCATCTTGTTGACAGAATTGTGTCGAAGTGTCTTGGAAGTTGTTTAATTATTAATAAAGTTATAGCAAGCAAGCGATTCCAAAGTTTATTTTATATCTAACGGTAGTACGATTTCAATTAGATTAGTCTTTTGATTTTATTTTGTATAGATATCTGAACGCGAAGTTGTGTGTCAACAATCTTAAGAAGCTTTAGCTTATCATGTGAAACATATTGCACCTGCGTCCCATATGCTCCTAACCACCTTTCTATATACAAACAAAATTTATTGAACTTGTTCTTATGATATGACAGTTAGGATTTCATTTTATTTAATTTGATAAATCTTTGTCATCCTGTCAGTCCGTATCAGGTATTCTAGCAAAAAAACTACTGTCATAGACTGATCATAAATCCCTAATTGGTAATGTCGGTGACCGTACATAGAAAGTCGCGTCAAGAAGTCCATCCAGTAGCACGTGCGTCGAACACTAATAAGATCCAAACAGTTTTTATTGATATATTACTGGTTGTGGGTCTTGGTGAACTTACCTTACAACGTATACTTTGTGATAAATGATAAAAGTTGTATTTCCAAAACACTACTTCATTACACTTATACGTGAAGGTTGGTAAAGATAGTTTTACGCTGCCTCCTTATTATTTGGGACTTCATTGAAAGCCAAAAGATATCTGACTGACTTATTAAGTTATTCTTTTGATTAAAACAAATGTAACTGTCTATTATAAAATAGATACACTTATGTAGATCATTCTGTTAAGTAATGTTACTACCGGAAACGTAATGTTATAGATTGGTCGTAATCTTGCGGAGATTTAAAAGCAGAGCGTAGTTAAACCCCCCCTTCTATGGTTTGAAAGCGAGCAACACTGGTCTCGTAGTGTCTTTAACGTAGAAGCTATTTACTCCACTGTCCGCCTGGTACGTCGCTACATTCGAGGCGCATGTCACGATATAGTCTGATTAGCGGTGATACCGCCCGGGTTGCTAAAGTCGTGTACTGAATACGAGATCGTCCTTCGTTCAATTTCTGCTACCCTAGTAGTGGACTCCTTGATTAGTTTCGATTTAACGTTACGTTTTCCACTTATCTCGTTTATTTAACTAGGTTTTCCTTACCTACAAATATCTATCCTTCTACGGAAGGTAGCTTCACAATGTTATAGTTGCGTAATTGAAGTTTATCTTGTAGCTCGGTGAAGCCATGCCTGGCTCGGCAAATGCGATAATACGCCGAGTTTACGGAGGGCGTGGAATTGAATAGATTGACGAATTGAAGTTGCGTCATTGAATGCATTATTATAGTAATTATTCCGCGTCAGATCCTGTTATTGCAACTTATCGATAAATGTAACGTTAAATTAAACCTTGTAATTACTTTTCTGTGATATTATTCGTTAATCGAATATTATATTTAGTGGATTTTAAAATATTGCCTATTCAAGTTCTTCATCTAACAGCCGAAAAGCAAATAAAGTACCTGTTTAGTTTGCTGCTAATCTAGAAAAACGAGTACACAAGCATACAACGACAAAATGTCAAAATAAGGGATTGCCTGGTGGGGGATAGAATGCAGAACCTTTTACGCATTAAATCGCTGTAATAGAGCTTCGTCAGTAGGCATTTAAATTTAACTAAACATTAACGTAGCTAACAAATATTATTCTTAGTTCAAATTAATTTTTATATCAACAAATTCAAATAATATTCATATACATTTGTATCTATCTAACTGCACTAAGAGGCACTGCCACAATCTGATCACACATATCGATTTCATCAACTCATACAAACGGGTACGACTTGCATAAGTGATTTCAGTTCACAGGCTTCTTGCACAACTTTTGAATGCTCTCGCAATTCCTTTCAAAAATCGTCTACAACGTGATTCACGTATAGATTCAACACATCCACACTTACGTACCAAGTCGCAAACTGAATTTTAAAATGGCATATGTTGGTAATATGGCAAGAGAACAGCATGTACGTGTTTGTGTGTTCAATATTACTTGCTCCTTTTCCTACCCCTTTGTGTCTTTCATTCTCATGAACGTGAATTTCACTGGATTTAAAAATTTGGATATCTACTGATGTAATGCCAAAACCTTTTTCTTTTATCTGTCGTTTCATCGTTTGTAAGATTAGCTGTTTCTTTGTTCATTTTCTCTCCGTCTTTGTTATATTTTCTATTCTTAGAAGATTTCGTAGTTTCATGGGTACTTCGTTTCGAATAAAAAGTCAGTTCAATTTTAATAAGGGTTTAAATTTTCCGTTATTCGTAAATATTCTATTATATAAAATGAAACATGGTTTTCGTTTATAATATATTATACTGAGATTTATTTACCTATATGATATTTGCTAAATGGTTTTTTGAAATAAGTGATTTGAGAGATTAAAATGTTTAAACTGAATTAAGTAGTATTTTTCAAATCTATGCTTAATTTTTAAGATTTATCGAAGTTTTCTTCTTTTTATTTTTTATCACAGAAATTTAACAACTCTATATATTTTTTTGGCAAATGTTATTCTCTGAATTGTTTTTCCCGTTTATTTCGCTATCGAAAATATTATCATCAAAATGTTAAAGCGAAGAGGGAATCAGTTACTTTCAAAGCTTCTTATTGTATTCCTTCGGGATGTAATAAAAATTTATGCACGTAACATGATTTTTTAGCAAAAGTTTTTTATTTATTATATTTTAATATTTGATAGGAACATTTTGGCGTAAACCAAACTTGTATCCGCACTTTAAAACAGCCTATTTTAAATGAGATAATTGACAGTTAAAATTTATACTTCGTTATTGACATAAATTTAACATTTTTTTTTATATAAATACTAGCTGTGCCCGAAACTTCGCCCGCATTTATTTTAACTCGAAACGTCATCATTCTTTCGCTGTTTTTGTTTCAATTCAAATCAGCATGAACTGTCACTTCAATATATGAAATTCATTGGAATGACAGTGGCGCGATCTGCCGAAAATTGGGCGTACCAACTTAGAAACCTTCGTGGGCTCATGCAAAACAACTTTGCTAAAGATCATCGCATGATCAAATGCATTGTTTACGATTCTATAAAGGACATACAGACAAACGTTCATTTTTATATATTAAAATTAATATATTATTTTATTATTGTTCAAATTTACTGTAGACAATCCCACCTTTTTTAATTTATTACATTTAATAAACATTTTCACTCTGTCAAAAGTTTATATAGCATAAAAATGTTTTATTTTGTATTGAATTCACTTAACACATTTTGTGTCAGGTTCCCACGTACATTTTTTTCTTGAGGCCTAATACTTTTTTCTCACATATTCCTCATGAACTAAGACTACATGGCTTCTTCCTACGATATCGTCCCGTACCATCTTACAATATCCTTCTGAAATAGGCCACAACCGTAACGATATTTCATGTAGTTATTATTAAACACATGGTAGGATAATTGTTGTAATCTACTGCCACGTAGCTTATTGCCCCTAATTGACATTCACCAAAATTGACCTCTGATAGGCAGTGTTTAAGCATTATTATTACTCATTACATTTCGTTCTTGTTCATCATGATGTATAGTGAATACCTTTCACAATTCTTTCATTACATTTTATTTCACACACACGAAAATGTATTTTACATTTTATCTATTGCTATTACACGTTTCGACAAATATCTGATTCTGTTCTTTGTGTAAGAGGTTTAACGGAAATGAGATGTCTATCGCTGTTCTGTTTTGGATCGTTGAAATAATACTCACGAAATAGATTTTCAAATTTTGCTACAAGAGAGAAGTAAAATACCAATCTTACCAAAGATGACTACGTCATAAAAATATACTCGTAACTCTTCAAAACTTTTAATTCATCTTCCACATGCAATTGTGATTCTAAAAAGTTTATTTTGAGTTTTTAATTTGAAACTTCCAAATGTAGCCGCGGGTAAGATTTTTGAATAAAACTTTTTAACTACGTCCGTTCCGTCTGTAGTAGGCTTAGTAAAGCCAAACATTTCGCCCCGCTGAACTAATAATAGCTAGATAACTTTGTTGGACCGTACCAGCTAAAGTTTATGTCATAATACGGATTCTTCGATCCGCGACTATCAATTGTACTTGACCGATTTTTTCTTAGTATTGTCGCAGCGCCGCATCGGCTTAAGTGGTTAGAGGGTGGGGGATAGGAGTCTGCAGAGGGTGTCTTTCTCCCAGCCTCCCTCTATCTTCCTGTTAAGTGTCAGGTCCCGGCGTAACATCGGCGATCTTTGTCGATTCTGCAAGTTGCAATTCACACTCGATTCCAAGTTTTAACAAGATTAGTGTAACGAGCGTCCGCAACTTTATCGATGTCACTTTAGTTCGAGAAATTTATTTGACTCCAAACGTTTGATTGATTAATAAGACTTAGATTTTACGCTTAAAAGTTTTGAGAATTTAAAACGAAAAAACTATTTTTATTACGACGTTGATAATAGCGTTATATACTGTTATAATGGGTATAGAAAGTAGTCTAACTCCAGCCTAACGCCACTAAGACACAACATGACAAAAGTAACTTCGTATAAACTTTCCAGTAAAGTACTTGTCTTAAGACGAAAACTAAAGCCTTAAGACGAAATAGGTACTCTGGTGCCAACATATGTGCTTAATTTAGTACATTTTCAGTTTGACTCGAACTTGAGACTCTAGATTAAGTTTCTTGCAGCGAAATATACCAATTTAAGTGTAAGTTTCGATAAACTTTTTGTCTATTTTAGATATCTAGGCAGTTGAGCAAAATAGTTTTTTTGCTTCATTACGGATTGTGAGTGCCGCGATGGCACTTCCCTGATCGAATAATAGTTCTAAAACCTTTCAGCAAATGTTTTGACTATATTCTACATTTTCAACTGTGTTTTTTCAGCATGTGTGTGAAATTATATTTTAAAGGTAGTACTATTATTGATTTAATCTTGGAAGTGCAGACGTACTGTTTTACATACCATTTTAGTCTTCAAGAGTCCTATCAAGTTCAGATAGTCTTCCTCATGTTAATTTCACTGGATTAAAAAAAACTGTTATATACTGATGTAACGCTAAGATCTTTTCTTTTATCTGTCGTTTCATCGTTTGTAAGGTTAGCTGTATTTCTTTGTTCATTTTCTCTCCGCATTTGTTATATTTTCTATTCTTAGCTAGTAATAGTAAGGTATCTGATATTTATCAACGATCGTGACCACATAATATTGAGTGAGATGCATTTGCATCTTCTATTACATAGAAAAGAAGCAAATTGGTATTTGTGTTAAGAACACTCCCTATTCTGTAGTATTCTGTTCTACAAGTTAGAAGCGAAATGTGTTTGACACTTCAGGCAACGTGTGCACTTTACTTGTTGTATATTTAGCTCGACAGTGGAAGTGTGTTATAGCAAAGTTTTCTAATTTGATTGTAAGTTTTAGCAAATTGTCGCGTCAATTCCGAATTGCAATTGGAGACACTTGTGTTTTGCTAAAATGTGTTGCTGGCTACAGCAAAGAACATTGTTTTGCCATATTTTATTAATAGATCATTCTAGAAATTTTTGTTTAAATTTCAAATTGTTTTAATTGTTTTGTTAAATCATCTGTTGTTGAAAATTTTGGTTTTTATCGCTGATTTTCCTGAAACATTTTGTCGATTTGTTTACTTTTGAATATGTATTGCAAATTCAGCGGAAATCTCATTCGATTGCAGCAGTTAATTCAAAGTCAGTTGGTTGTTTGTGAATAATTTACTTCACTGCTCCACAGCGGATTAGAATAGAGTCATTGTTTAGTTCCGACATTTCCAAGTTTACCAATTTAGGTCGCACTTACGGTAAATATTTGCCCCAAATTCAGAACTACGAAAGACACTTGCGGTTAGCAAGAATTACCGTTCTAGAGAGAAATTTGAAATTATTTAAAGTCTTCACTAATACTTCACAAAGTTTCAAATGATTTTTTTATTATATTTTATATGCAACTAAGATTTTCACGCTTTAAAATACTGTTACAATTCTGATTCTAATAAAAAGTAATTTAGTCATTCTAAACATGTTGTCACGCTTAAGCTCATTGCAAAAACACTTCTCAGTTTAACTACCAGTTTGGATATTTATTTAGATCAATTTTTAATTAAGGACATTGGTGCTCATTGTGTTGGAAATGAGCGATGTTTAAGAAAAACAATAACATCTATTCTATTAACCAGTGATATTTCATTGGCACAAACCAATTTGACTCTAAATGTTATTTAATCATTATTAAAAGCTGCACCCATGAATAAAGCTGATAGAAATCTATAGTTGTTTACTAACACTAAATAGTCACGCCTAAAACATTTAGTAACAAGTACTAATAATTCGGCCGGTCTTGATTTGTAGGTAGACTATCGAAATCGGTTTGCGGTTGCGGCTTTCGATTGCGGCCTACGATTGCGGCTCATTCGGGTGATCAGGGATTACTTGTTATGTTGTTATTACACAATTTCTCAAATTAAGCGATCATGTTTTGCTGTATTCAAAAGCTTGTATTATGCTCATTTGCACGTGTAATATTTGTTTTCGCCGTGACTACGAGCCATGCAACTGATTCGAATTATCGGCAGTTAAAAAGCGTTAATCGTGAGTATCCGTTATATAATAAAATATTTATTTATTGTTATCTTTATTGTATCATCTTTTAAAAATATTACATGCTACAAAAGCAAACTTAATACCTATTAGCTATATTAACCTATTTAGCTATATTAAGAATGCAAAATGACAAACTTCGTAAAATTCCAAAAAATGGAAATCGTAAATTGTGCACAATTCTAATGTCAAATATAACATTATATAATGTCATCTTGGGTGAAAATGTCCAGAAATCTGTCGACTGTCAATAAATAACGAGTATTGAATAGAAGAGGACCTGGAGGCAATAGTCGCCTCTTGGAGTGCCAAAGCAATAGAGCCGGCAACCATATCTTATCATCCAAGCACAAGAATTGGTTCACGCGAGGATTTGGTGTAGTATCCCTCCAGAAAAACCGAGCAGTGTTTACCAAGTAAGCAGATCTGTAGGATAAATCTAGTGCTAGCTGACTCATCAGCTTCTAACAGTTCAAAGCCGCACAGCCAAGTCTTAACTTAGTGCTTTAGGGCGCAGAACGAGGCGCGGCCGGCTAACTCTCGCACGCGATCCACGCGTAAATCACAACTGTTGACGGGCTTGTGATATGCCTAAGTAGAAACAGCTATGAAGGTAAGTTACCAAAGTAATTGGTGAGATTTCGCCTATATCACGAAAAACTTTTTTTGGGTCCAAATTTATTGTTGCGCTTTGGCCGTAAGTATTTCAAATAACGATGACAAACAACCGTGAGCTTCGCCTTTCATTGAGTTTCGCCGTGACCACGAGCCATGGTTCGAAATATCGGCAATTAAACAGCGTTAATCGTGAGTACCCGTCATATAACATAATGTATAAATTCCGCAATAATATCAGTTTAAAATTACAAATCTTAAAGTCACTGGAACGCCCTGAAATTAAAGCTTTTATAACAAACAAAATAGTCTCTTCACCCTTTCAAGTTTATTATAGTATAGAAATAAGTATTTTCTGATCTTCTGTCTCCTTGCTCAGTAACCCCTGATACTATGTATTAAGTGTATCTTTTTTCATTTCAATTCATTTATTAATTTTGGTGTGGTGTTTCTTACCGTATTATTTTATTCTTATTTAATTCATTTTCACCAGTTATTTGAGAAATTTAGGTGCCTTTTGTAACTATTAATACATAATTTATGTAGTATTCCGTTTTACGTAAAAGTGGTTTATACTAAATAATGTATTGTATTGTAAATAACTCAGATAAAAACCGATCAAACATTGAGAGATTTATTTAACGTAAAAAGCAGGTCTAATAATAAATGAGATACTGTAAACCGAATTGGTTTTAGACAAAAATAGTTATACTTACAGAGTTCAGTGGACGATTGCTTCATAGAAATATTTCTAGTTGATTTGATGGATATATATAAAAGTGTTTAAGCCACGTATAGATGAAAAATTTTACCGTTATTTATAAATAAGGTTAGTTACACATGATACATACATGTGATGTGTACAGTTTCTATTCATTATATATATTTTTTCCTATTTTTTATATTTTAAATGGTATGTCTTTCGTAGTGTTACGGAGAATTTAGTGAGTATTCATAATATCGTCCATTTACAACGATAGTGTGATTTTTCGAGATTTACAGTTTTTCTATTTTATTAAACGTGATAATTTCTTGTAATTTGTTTAAGAACTTAAAATACTTTTATGTGATTTGATACAATATTATTATTTGTCCTAAAACGTTGTAACAGTATTATGTGGTATATTTAAAAAGTTACAATCGATCAAAAGTTTAATAATCGACCCCCGTATAATCGAGGTAAGAAAACGACAACTTCAATTACCCATAATCATGAACAACGCATGCAAATAAAAGATGGTGGTAAATACGTCAGGTATACTCTCTCTCTCTCTCTCTCTCTCTCTCTCACACACACACACACACACACACACACACACACTAGCTTTGATTTTAATTCAATTTTAAAAATTCCATCGTGTAACGTAATCGCAAGCGAAGCTCTACATAGTACGTTGTAAAAGCCTCCAAATAAGGCTTATAGTGAGAGATCCCTCCACAAATCTGGCAAAACACATCGCTCGAATACTTTCGAGTTCGAGCTCGGAAGATATTAGGAAATTCTTCCATCTTACTATCGCGACGGAAACCTTGAGTTTTATCGAGATTTTCGGCTACACGTTGTAAAATTGAAATACCTTTACCTAGTGTACCATTTGTATCCTCACTAGCTTTAACCTGCGGAATATAAGCTATAGATGCATGCTTTAAACTGTACCACAAGTAATATATATTTTTTAAATATTGCTTTACAATAAAAGTAAAAAACTCATTCGATGAATTGGTAATAAAAATAACCAATAAAGATATGATTCGTTTTTGAAAATTCTTCCCCTAAGCGGATAAGTATGGGTTGGAGAATTTTATGACAGCCGGATTAATACAAGATGAAAAGTTCTAATAATATATGAATGGATTTGTTTTAAATGTATATCTATATAAAAATTGAGTATGACACATGCGTGGTTGCATACGAGCATGTTGTAATATCGACTTATATGTGAGCAAAGTCGCGTGCAAAAGCTAGTATTACATATTGCGAGTATGGAACCTTGAAGTTTTTTGTTTATTTCTTAAACGAATGTTAGTTGGATATTCGCTTACAGCATCCCACGACTACTGTGACTGTTTGTTTAAGTAAGTGTTTGTGAGTATACTTTTCACGGCTCCGGTTGCATTAACGTTTAAAATAATACAGTTCATTTTTACGCGTCCAAACATTTTGGTTTTATGTTTGAAAATTTTAATCATTACGTTGTGTAAATTGGAGGTAAATTTGTACCTTGTGTACAATGAATGTTCGAGTCCCGGCTAGACAATCATCTAAATGATAAAATACCAGAACATGTAATAATTTTTATTCAGTCAATAAAAGTTTTTTTTTATTGGGAAAGAGTAAAAAACGGGCATGCAGGCCACCTGATGTTAAGTGGTCACTGCAGCCCATGGACAACC
>DWON01002743.1:0-19762 GCA_018251015.1 Phocides pigmalion okeechobee
AAAGGAGTTCCCCCCGCCACTATCATAATCCGCCGTGAAGCATTATTTGTGTTTCGGCTGGAGAGGTGCGGTTCCCGCTACACTTTAAAGCGAGGCGATCATCTTAATCCTCAGGAGTAGTAACGTGTCTACGTTCAAGATCAGATAGGATTTCAGTCGTGTTTGTGGTTGTACGTGGATGTCTATTAGCTGCGACTACATAACATCAGGTAATTTGCATACTCGTTTGCTACTCTTCTCACATAAAAAACGTACGTTTAAAAAAATGCACTACCATTGCTCATACCTCACAACAACAGTGACTTCACGAAGCTTCATGATACAACTCTGAAGCACGATTTTACGAGTAATCGCTGAGAAAGATTGACGAAATTCATACATCGTGTACTTATGGACTATTTGTCTAAAGCAATGGACGCGATAAGTTATACGTGACAAGTGCGCATAATGTTGAGAAAATTAAGGTCAGAATCTAGAATAGACCTAAATAAATACCAATGAATGCTGCTTGCGCTTATTGGTCATTCAATTTTGAACATTTTGCGTGCGGTCATCACTTAACGCATCGCAACCACTGACAGATTTGAACAACACTAACGCGAGTAAATAGAATTGTTTGTGATAACGAAACTAGAATTCTAAGCTATAAATATTAATCGTTATCCTCAATTCGACCAATGTTCGCCTGTCTTCGCATTTTACGAATGTATTGTATTACATAGATGTTTTAATGGAGAACTATAATTCGACCGGGGAGGTAGACTCGCCCTCATAATCCGCCGTAAAGGATTACTTGTATTTCGGTTGGAGAGGTGCGGTTGCCGGCTATACTTTGAAAGCGAGCGACCATCTTAGTCCTCAGCGTAATTTTCGAGCTCAGATAGGATTTTAGTCGCGTTTACGTGTTTAAAAAATATATATTAATATGTACTTTTCTGTTACCCTGGTACCTATAAATTATACTAAAGCTGCAAAACAATTCATATTATAAAATTATTTCTAGTAGAAAACGGTCAATTGGTATTTTTAAAATGATTTATTTTGTATAGGGACCTTAACGAAATTTTATTTTTTTCTGATTTTCTGATATTTTTCCGTCTGGATTTTGTATTTCTATTGTTATTTCACGGACATAATATAGTTTGAAAAATCTTAAACACATTAAAATAATCACTGAACACACATTTAAATGTAATTATAATCATTTCCTCGTATATATCATTTTATAATCATTATAATAATCTATATACCTACGCGTACTGATAAATATAATTACGAAAATATATAACCGAGATGCAAATTAAACAACAAGTGTTATTAACAAAATAATTGATTGATTGATTGATAAAATGAACAGTTTATACAAATGCAAATTATAACGGGGTAAAAATAAATGCATCTCAGATTTTTCATTATTGTAGGTAAACTGATTTAAAAATTATGAAAAGTTTGTATTACATTAGGTAAAATGCTAATTTATTTACTTTTTCGTGTCTTGAAAACTAAGTTTTACAGTTACGACCCTTTGGCTTACTAAGAATTAAGAATAATATTAATCTGTAAAGCTTTGGAAACAAGAACGTGCTGAAATTAGGACATCCCAGCATTGAGCGTAACTATCTACTTTTTGACTTGGGATTTATTACATTTTACTTATTTTTTTAATTATTTGATTTTTTATATCTTTGTTTATAACTTGTATTTATTCTGTATATTATTGCTTATAGTAGAGGAGCCAAAGCGGGGATTTGGGGATTTACTAAAGCGTGGCAGAATAATATACAGGGGGACACCTTGTACCCGGTTAAGTACTTCCACCCATTACGAGCCTTACATATATGGCCGCTCGTCAAGGATAATGGATCAGATTAGTAAAAAAAAATTGATTATCTGAAATTTTCGAGCGCGTCAGATTAATGTAGGGTGTGTTAGTTGCATGTTAGAACTTGTATATTTCACTAATCAGACAATTTGAGAGTGACGTAAAAGAGTAGGGCTTTAAAATTGTAAAAAAAAAAACGTAATCTCGACATTCTCCAGCGTGGCAATTTTTTTTATTTTGAAGGGAATAATTCAAGGATTACGAAAAATATACAATCTGACAATTTCCACAAGCAGAAATAACAAAAATTCATCGATAAAGTTTAATAGTTTAGTTTATATTTTTTATAATTATAAATCCAAGTATTGTACTTAAAAAAACACACCCTTTTTTGCATGCAACTTCTAGAGTTTTTCAATTAATTAAGTTCAAGAATATAAATAAAGTATTTTTTATTGTCAGATTAGGCGTATCACTCCAGAAAATCGTCAGAGACATCACGTCACATCACGTCACGTCACATCACGGCATAAAAGTGAACCATGTATATCTTAATCTGACGCGCTTGAGTAGGTATTTCAAAATTGCTATTTTTTTTTCTATTAATTGCCGCGAGTTTGCGTTCACATCTGAATCGTCAGATTATTATTCAAGAGCTTTTTCAGGTTCATTTAACACCCCCTTCAAAAATCTGACACGCTCGATTTTTTTTTCATTTTCAACCCTTACGTACAACCATTCCCATCATGGAAACAATCAGATTAACAAACGTACATTTTTAAAATATGTTGGACATCCATGATATCAATATCCGACGCGCTCGAGTATGTAAATGCAACAGTTTTTATTTACATTTTTGAAAGTCTATAGCCGTTCCGCCATCAATGACAAGGTATATATGACATTTTTTCTTTTTATCATCTAAGCTTCGCAACCCAATAGGTCTCTATAACGCTCGAGTAAATCCCGATTTAGCATCGTGGGCTCCCCTACTACTAATTTTTGACTTTTTATTTACAATTTCCTAATTTTTTTCTTTATTTTTTGTATATTTTTTATAATTTGTATTTATTTATTTTTATAATTGCTTAAAACATACATTTATTTACTTACATTTACAATATCTATTTAGATTTTTTAAACACGCAATATACTTAAAAACATAAAGTAAGAACAAAAAGAAAAAAAAACATTGACTTACACACATTATTGAAATCAGAAATTATTCTCTATTTATTAACGAGAAAAAAATGTACCGAAAAAATCATTTTCCCACGAGGCAGCTGGACCGGACATAAAAAATGCATTGTAGAACTCCTATAATTATGAAACTAATAAAATCACCGTTATTTCAATTACATACAAACAAACATAAGGAAAATATTCAAAACGACTGATTTTGTTGCGAGATCACATTTACTTTGTAGTGACGCATTTTGGTTTAGTTTGAACAACGGTTAATATGCAACTGTGTTCACAACGCCACCGCTGGAAACATTAATGACAATAAAGGCTAAAACACACTTGTACGTTGACCACGCGACACATACGCAACGAATATTTATTCCAACCGCAATAAATAGCTAACACTCGACTCGATAATAATATTGTAACGAAAATACACAAAACGATTTCGTTGCGAGATCACATTAATTTACAGGTACACATACGCAATGAGTCTTTATTCCAACCGCAATAAATAGCTAACATTCGACTCGATAAAAATATTGTAACGAAAATATACAAAAACGATTTCGTTGCGAGATCACATTTACTTTGTAGGGACGCATTTTTGTTAAGATTGAACAACGGTTAATGGGCAACTGTGTTAATACCGCCACCGCTGGAAACATTATTGACAGTAAAGGCGAAAACACACTTGTACGTTGACCACGCGACATACATACAACACAAATTTATTTCAATCGCAATAAAATACCCAACACTGTATGCCCCGTTAAAAATGGAGTCTTTCAATACTTAGGTCGTATCTGGTGTATTTTACAAATATATTTCCGCCCTTATGAAAAACATTAGAACATTTCAGAATAATCGTGTTGTCAGGATTATAATGTAAACAAAGTACTGAGTACTGAATAAGTTAGGTCAGTACTGAAGTCCTGAATACTGAGTAAGTTATGTCAGTACTGAATTCCTGAATAGTAAGTAAGTTGCGTCAGTACTCAGTACTTCAGTACTTCAGTTAAGTAAAATAGGGCGATGATACACACAACCTGTTGAGAGAATTTTCAAGTAAAATCATTATGTTGGTACTCGTTCTTTACGAAAATTAAATTTTGTGACTAAGGTTCCATGGATACACAATTCAGTTAAAATCAATCTAAAAATGTAGAGAAAAATAGTTTTATTTTAAGTTTTATTTAAAATTATTTTAAGTTTTTTAAAGTTCAAAGTATAAAATATACAATTTAATTCCACGGACCAGGTTTAGATTGTTTAGAATAGGCTTTTATTATAATTAGTTTTAAGATTTTCATCACCCTAAATATAGTGATTAAATATTTAAAAAAACCTTTTAAAAAAAAAGTTGTAACGTAAAATCTTACCGATTACATAATACTCGAGCCTACTCGATGAGATTTTGCTAAAATCCGTATCAAAATAACGGTTATTTAAAAAATAAACTTAAACGCAGATATTCGTCATTTTCAAAATCGCAAGTTACAAAACGTAAAGTCATACCATCGCCTTCACTTTGTTTATTTGTTTAGTTACAAAGCGTGATGTTTGTGTGTTTGTTTGTTTGTGTTGATTGTCGTGCTCCGTGCGAGAATTCCGTTGGTGTTTCGTTGTTATGTTTCTTATATGGGATTAAACAAACAATTATTTTAACACTTTCCTTGCGACGTACAACACTGCCTTGTATTATATGGCACAACGCACTTGCGGCTTGTACGTACCTGTTGTGTACATACAAATCTGTATGATTTTCGGCGAACACAAGTGCTGCCTTAACCTCTGCGCTACATGACTGCAGGCGGAAATTACGTCTGTGTATCTGTAGATGCTGCTAAAAATACAGTATTTCAGTAAACTGTCAGCGCATCTTCAGTCTAGAAAACATAGCTCCAGTTTAAAGCCGCCTCCCGCAACTCGATATAATATATAGGCGTCGCAGTGAAAGTGTTAATAAAAACATACGACAAGTGTTAAATGCGCAAGAATATGTTAATCTTGTTTATGTATATGACAATTTAAATTAATTATTTCTTATACATGTGGAATATATAATCATTCTATTTATACTTGCGTCAGTGATACATATATAAACTGAACTAGGACTATATATATTATGTAATCTAACGTCAGTTACGTAAAATAGGGCGAGGATACAAACAACATGTTGAAAGATTTTTCAAGTAAAATCATCATGTTGGTACTCGTTCTTTACGAAAATTAAATTTTGTGACTAAGGTTCCATGGATAAACAATTCAGTTATATCAAAATATTTTAATATCAATCTAAAAATGTAGAGGAAAATAGTAATTTAATTTGTAAAATATTAAATTTAAAAATATATTAGGTATATTTTCAAATGTATTATAATTTAATGAATTGTTTGTGATTTATAATAAAACACTTATTTGCTATACTAAGTTAATATACATATTTATTAACTTAGTATAACAAGGTCGTAATTGATGCTGCATAAATTGAACATGAGATTACATAGACAGGTATTAATTAATTATGTCACATACGTTGTTCCAATCTTAGGACACATATTTATCCTTTTTTATTTGTAACATATCTAAGAAGAGAGCTTTTGCCTTTTTTCTCTCAATCAATTTTATTTAGCAGAGTACTAAAAACCGAAGAACTCATTTAATATTCTAACTTTATATACTTTAATACTTTAACATTCATAAGTTGTATGTAAATAATATACAAAGAATATTACTGTATTTAAATTCGACCTGAATTGTATTTATAACATTAAAAAATATTTGATAATATTTTCATGTGCTATTCTCAATATGTTTGCTTAATTTTTATTTAACATTTTGACTGACGCGCTGATATATTCCATCACGTCAGCATTGCGGGAAGCGGCACTAAGGTGGAGCTGTATTCTTTAGACTGATGCGTCGACATTTAGGTAAAATGTTATTTTTAGCACTTGTAAAATTTACGAACACATCAACGTAATGTCCGCTCCAAAACTTGAAGGACCAAGTAATTCACAACAATTGTATACGCCACAGGAAAAGTGTTAATATATTTAAGGCTAATATTTTAGTCACATACTATATTATATTCTGTACTAAGTATATCGTATATGTAATGTCAACTATAATACATACATCAATGTCGACCAATTCATCTTTAGACTTGTCCATCGTTGATTTAATAAACCATACAACATCTAAAAGTTAAATGAACTTTTCGCATGAAAATTACATTACCAATTAAAAATTTAATTTAACGCCTAATAACAATTTACATTAAGTGTATAAGCCAAACAGATTAAGGCTTTATACACTCACAGCCTATAGGATTGTTCATGGTTGCCTTCAATCATACAAATACAGATACAAGCACAGAGATCCAGAGTAGAAATCCAAATTGATACTTTGATTTCTGCCTGGCTGAATACCTAAATCTGAACCCTGAACATGTCAGTTTGTATCGATACCTCAGCACCACAAGAATGGGCTGCCTTTTTATACGCAAGAGAACCCACAAAAATGTTTTTTCATTTTGTTTGTATGTTTGTACATATTATACATATTGGAAATGGTTTATCTGATTCGAAATCAGTTTTCAGAATTATATTGTGATGGGCTTGAGTTAACATTTTGTGTTTTTTTTTTCATTTAATTGAATAACAATTAAATAAGTTATGTCAATTATAACCAGACAACACAGCAGCACAGTTAATTGAATATAAAAATATTCCAGTTTTTATTCATATTATATTTAAACTGAAAGTGAATCTATAAATGCCAAATTATTATTAAGTTCATTATTTCTTCAGATTATTATTTAGTACATTATAAAAAAATTATGACTAAGAAAATACATAAAAGTGGTAACTTGGTATTTTTAAATGATAGCAAACCATGGCTTAATAAATAAATTACATCACTCACACATATATAAATACTATTACATCATATCCTACTATATACATGTATATATATGTGTGTATGTGTGTGTGTATGTGTGTGTGTATGTGTATGTGTGTGTGTGTGTAAAATACTATTTCACAAATACATTCTCATTTGATATTGAGTTACAGTAAAGGGTCAATTAAAAACCACTGCGAAACACCAGTTAATGCCATATTAATTTATTAGTGACTATAAAATTGTTTTATAGTCGTGACCAATTACTAAATACCTGTACAAATTAATTTACTGGTTGATAAGGATCGCCACAATAGCGTTGTGTACGCATATTGTTAATAAAAATACAAAAAACCGATTATACTTTTTTTTTTATTATAAAAGAGTAAGAAAGGGGCATGCTGGCCATTTGATGTTAAGTGGTCACTGCTACCCATGGACAACCACGTCCAATCTCAAATAGAACCAAATTTCTGTTTAAGGATGGACATGGATGCGTTCCTACTCTTGAGGATTACGATGGTCGCCTCTAATAATGTGTATCCGGCAAGCACACTTGCCCAAGGAGCCATTAGAACTTGCCTGGGGCGGCACCATCACCACCCTAACAACCTACTGTAAAGCAACATGTTCTTCATGTATTGTGTTTTGGTTGGGGGGAGTGTGGTTGCCAGATACACATTATTGGAGGAGACCATCTTAGTCCTCAAGAGTAGAAACGCATCCACATCCATCCTTAAATAGAACTTCTGGTATTTGAGATTGGACATGGTTGTCCAGGGGCTGCAGTGACCAGTTAACATGAGGTGGCCTACATGCCCATTTCTTACTCTATCACAACAAAAAAAAAACCGCATTATGATCAATAATATAGTTATTAAGTTTTAACCCACAATAATAACATTAGAATAATTCATTAAATGTATTATTACTGTTGTACAAAACATTTTTTTACTGCCCAATGAATATAGTAGTCACAAGTAAGTCAGTATAAGCTTAGCTTTTAAATGAGAACACATCGGAAGAAACTCTTGTAGAAACAGAAAGAAAAAAAATATAATGCCTATAATATTGTTACAGTCGACATTTATTGGACCTATTTCATCTATATGACTGATTATATGACCCCTTTACATAATAAACACAGGATGGTTTGATTTGATTACAGTCCAATACTAAAGTACTTTGAAAGGTTAATAAAAACTATATTAGATACATATTTTTTGTTATTAAGAATCAAATGTCCGAAAAAATTAAATAAAGCAAAAGTTCCTTTTTTGAAAGAAGATTCCGATGTAATATTCGAGAGGTATTGACCCATAGAAAATTACTAAAACATAAAACATGAACACACTGGATAACGATGCCCTCGCACTAAGAGATAACACAGTTTGTGATAACATAAATTATAAATTATGATCTCTACTTACGGTCATCTTTTAGTTTTAAAAGGCTCTTGCTTTACCCCTTCTACGGAACCGAGCTATTCCGAGCTTTTCGCCACTTCATTCTACAATACTGTATCTCTTTTACCAAGTTAAAAATCTCACTTCCCAATACCACTGTGTTTTGTGATATGATTAAAATTTTGTAGTTGATCTATTTTGTTACAATCAAATTCGATTCGAACGAAACAACCAACCAACAGTTTAGAATACAGCTTGCTGGTTGTCATTTGTCATCAATCAACACAGTAAATCAATGCCATTTTATCCTCATGTCAATGTCAATGGTGACATTGTTAGACTTTTTAAATGTGTTGGTATTGCCATGTTTTGTTGTTGGAATTTCCATATATCATGTCATAGTCACAGAGTCATAATATGGTAGTCTATGATGTTTGCTTTATTATCACAGATTTGTAATACTTCTGAAGTATATAGCTATATATAGCTATATATAGTTAGTTAACATTGGAATTATTGTTTCAACATTGGAATAGAAAGAGATGGACTTCACAATTTCAGCAGGGAGAAATGGATACCAATGTTATGATTCCTTAAGTTTACATACACCTTACATACTGGACTAACGGTTTATGGAGTTCTGGATTAATGCCATCTGCTTACTATTATATCTTTGGAATTTTTACACTGAATTCTTGTGCCTTCTGGGTATTCATCCTTAAATAGAATATAAATAAACACACAAATATCGACACTATTCAAAAACATGGCTAATATTTTCTTGATTGTATGAAAGAAGCAAATTTATACTTTAGATCTTTCCAATTAAGAGAGAATAGTTAGTAGCCGGATGTTTATAAAAGGCCCAGACATTTATTTAAAATTATATATTTTAACATTTTATAATAATAATGTAGTAACGCCACATAAAAATTTTAAGTAAAGAGAACTTAGTGCCTCACTTTAATGTTTTTTTTTTTACTTCATTATATATTTTTTATCGACCACGGTTTTTTTTCGTTGTAGTATCTCAATATTTTTCTAATATTTACTCTGGCTGGTCACACTAAGCATCAGCAGTCAGCCAGCCATATTGTGATTTGTGATATTGTGGCCATATTGTTATTTTGGCAAGATCGTCTTCCGACGTATATTTGTATTTTTAATTTACTTTATTTGGAATTGTTTTATTATATTCTAATTTTCGTGTAATGTAACGATTTAACTCCAAACTAGTATGATTTAGTTCGGTCTGCATTGTTTTTGATCCTGGGACAGTGATAAGACATGGAGGGAGCAATATTTTGTACTATTTCAATAATATTTTTATTACAATGCGTTGGTGGGTACGCCCATATCAATAAAATGATTTGCACAAACAATACACACAACTGTGTAAGTCAGGTATGTTTTTACTTTAAATATATTTTGTAAATATGTTGGTACAGAAAGTATTGATTAGGCCTTGAGATATTCGAATCCTTATTAGAATTAAAGTACTGCTCTTGTGACGTTAAGTGGTATTGTCGTATATATATATTTGTATCAATTTCTACATACAACAATGGTTACAAATTGATTATGCAGGTAAAGGGTAAAAATTAGATCCGAAATTAAACTTCAAGATTATAAATTTACGTTCTAATGATGAGTGAAGTACTTGTCTTTGTATGTATAACTTCGACATACGTATCTTAATGTAGGACTACTATTTAGAAACTTAAGACCGCTATATAGTATGTAGAAAGCTTGATATTTCTTATTTTACAGAAAGTGCGATAGTACTACTGATATTAGTGTTAGTGATAACATGTCTCTGTTGGTACCTTGATTTTACTGTCCAATTGTGTACACTAAATAATATCGTATCGCTTTTCGCGGTTTGCGCGTGCATTCCAACCATATACGTGTAAGAAGTGGAATGGTCTTCCTTTTGAGTTATTTCTTCTAAGACATGAGACCTATCAAAAAAGGTGACCAGAGAGTTCATCAAATGATGCGGCGGTGAATGCGGCAATGCACCAGCGAATCCAATGGTGTTTTAAATGTTTTATAGGTGATGGAGACTGCTTTCCATCATTGCCCATTTGCATTTTTGTGGAGCTAATTTATAAAAAACAAATGTTCTATCATGTCATCTTTGCCAAATCTTTGTTACTGGTATTATAATTTTGTTTCAATCAAAATGTTGTTCCAGGTCGAAGGCCAATATGCAGATTTGGATTATTGTAAAGTAGAATACATCTCTCCGGAAAGTACAGTGTGCAAAGAGAGTTTTGGACATATAACAAACAATGCCTATGATAGTGGAGTTAGTCTTAGACCATATCTCCTGCAATATGGAACAACATTCAAAGCTAACTATACTGTGCTTAATATCACTTTTACGAATATTAAATGGAAGAGTGAGTGTACAAAACCTTATATAATTATTTTATTATATAGATTCAAACTTTACTTTTTTATGTATGATTGGGTTTATTAAGGCTAAGATTAATGAAGTTAAGAAGGTAGTGATTAAGGAATAACTCTATTAAGGTTGCATAACTTAAAATTGACAAATTACTCTTTAAAACTTTCGGTAAATCTAAAGTCTTAAAAAAAGGAAGGTTATTATTTAGCTTTTTATATTTACCCAAGGCTTTCTAACATCTTGCAAATTAATATCTTGAGATAATTTACACACTGATCATAAATGGGGACAATCACAAGACTAGGCAAATTATAGATACATATATATTTGTAAATATATAGTTATGTAGATAATTTTACACTGGTTTACATAAGCATTATCATCAATCCATTTCTTCCCATTGCTACACATTGGTCCCACTCAGAATCGGTAGGATTAGGCTATTGACCACTAAATAAATAATTAAATAAATAAATTGGTCAAGTGCTAATTTATAAATTTTACACCTTCAAAAACATTATAAAGAACTTTCAGACATGTAGGTTTTTACAGATTTCCTTGAAACTTAAAACAAATGATAATTTATTTCTGGGATGTAATAACTTGAAATGTTAGTGGTGCATGCCACAGATTCAAACCAGAAGATTAACCACTTGGCTATCACTGATTATACTGGGCATCTAAATATGTTTCATTTCTGTTTTGAGTCTGGGACTTTGTGTACGCTATGTATGTGTATGTGGTACTTACATTGAGGTGAATCCTAGGATAGACTTTGTATGTAGAACAACATCTTTATCGCAAAACTTCCATCTTATAGGACTTAGATTATGAACAGATTTAAACATGTTTATTTCTATTTTCCAGCCATGAAATTCCGGTTCATGAAAAACAATAATGAAAGCCATTGCAGGAACATTGCGCTTTCAAATGATCTAAAATTTGATGAACATTCGGTCCTATACTACGATTGTTATTGGGCTGTAACTGATGCTATATACAATGGACTGAGCCATGTCCTCGATTTTGTGGCTACTGATGATGCAGTGGTGAACAGAGGAAGATATTACTTCAATATACCTTCGGCGCAAATGCTGAGTAAGTGATTATTGAAATATTTCCCTATACCATTGTAGTGAAACAGGTTAATTATGTATGCAAGGTCGTAGAACACCAGTTCAACCGAGGAAGTACCAGTGCTGTTCTCAGAATCCACCATAAAATTGTACTTCTTTTTCGGTTGCAAAGGTCAATTGGTCAATTGAAGTTTAGCAGGAGTTAAGTCCTGTTTGAGGTTGGACTTATCAATGAGCTACAGGACCATTTACCAGTAGAAGCCCTGCATGCTTGCTTGCTACTTTTCTAACATAAAAAAAAACTTTGCTATTAAGTGCACTAAAGCCCTTAGGGTCTATAACCAACTCAGTATAGATATTATTCCTTAAGTCACTTTAAAAATACAAAAACGAAGTAAAACCATCAAAACATAATGTTAGGTCTAGTAGGTAATAGAATTATTATATTAATAATTGGGAAGAACCACTGTTTTCGTAATCTGTCCGTAAGCAATTCTTGTGATTAGCAAAGTGGAGGTGTTGATTGACAGGCTGGTTTACACGCAAAATGACTATCTTAGTTCGTAGAAGAAGTAATGCATGTATTATGTACCTATGTACAACCACAGTCAGGATCTTCATTCTATTCGAGTTTTTATATTCATTTCAATGGACTGTAGTGAAAATCCAATATTGGGTGGCCTCCACGTATTTTTGTTACTCTTGTTTACATTAAAAAAGGGTCAGAGAGGCTCGTTTGCCTTGTTTTTTAATAAGATAAACGTTAGTTGTGCTAAAATATGTACTCAAGTTTATTGATATGTATTATCAGTAATAGGAATATTATATCCGTCTAAAAGTTATTGTTGGTTTTTTGTGACTAATGGCTTATCTGATAAAGTTATTCTGTCATGTCAAAATATCCATGTAAACAAGTGTTACATGGTATATGTAAATATTAAATTTTATTTATGAAGATTTAACAGCAAATGAGCATCAGAAACTTGATGTTTACTGATCATTGCTACTTGTGGTCATCCTGTAAAAACATGCATAGAACAGAAGTCTCATCTGAAGTCAATTACACGTGTTTTGCGACTATTGAGAACTGATGTGGATTAGACCGAGAAGTGATGTATTTAATATAAGTGATATGTTAATATATATGTAGTAATATAGGTTGAACAGTAAGTTACCACCATCATTCTCACTCGACTGAGAAGCAGTTCTTGTCTTTCAGTTGGAAGTGGTATGTTTGCTAGCCAGCAAGCAATGTAACCAAATTTACAAGCAAGGCAATCATATCACTCTTTAATAGTATTAGCAACCCATCCATATACACACTTAGATGGGATCTAATTAAGGTAGCTGATGGATGTCCATGGTTTGCAGCAACTGTTTAACATCATTTGGTCTGCAAGCTCATATACTATACTTCTTGCAGTGAATCTGCCTTCTCACATTGTGACATGGCATTATGCCTAGAATTTTAGCACAGAATATTTGATATTGAAATAATGTGGTTTCAAATATGATCATAAATAAACATGTAAGCCAACATATATCTTAATATGAAAACAAATACATTTATCAATGACGAAACGTCTATTGTTTTCCTTGTAACGTATCTGGGATTTATATATGGCATTGGTTTATATATTTTATTGTGATATATATATGCAATGTTCAATTTAATTGTCATTTATTTGAAACCTCATTCCACAGTCAACTTAAGTACCTACAGCATTGCACAGTTTTAAAATTATCGCTTTAAATATATTATTATTAATTGATTATGTTGGAATTCTAAATATTCATAATAAAGTAAATAAAATAATTTGCTTATATAAATATGAGTTGCTATGCATTAGTCCCGTAAAACCCATTGCATGACTAATTTGAATTATTTTTGGCTTGTTTACATCAATACTGGGACAGTTTAGGAAAAGGAATAAGCAAGGAAATAAAGTTGGAATTTTGTATGGGAATTTCTTCAATTATATGACGTTATTAATTCAATTTTTTTTTATTATACTGACAGCAATAGTAATTGAATTAGCTGACAGGCATGTCATTTACCAGATGATTAATCAATCACCGATGTGTTGATACTCCTAAGGACTGAATTCCCGTCATTTGTAAGTGAGCCGGCAACCTTTCTACCGAAACACAAGAATTGCTCACACAAATAAATAATATTTAAAAAAATCTAAAAAAGACGCTTTTATAAAAAATCCAACTAAAAATATATAAATAAGAAAAAAAAATGCAATGTAAAAACAGCCAGGGGTGCATGGTGTCAATAGATCACTGAAGAAGGACCCCACGTGTTTTTTAACAATTTTTTTCAGTGATATATAGACACCATGCACCCTACGATTTTTTACAGGCTTTTATAAAAGCGTGTTTTTTTTTTAACTATGATTTATTTTTCTTTTTTTTTAATGTTATTGCATTGTCATCAATCCTTGCTACGTGTACAAACTTTCAAACTAATCATACTCGTGGACATTGGTGAAAATTATGTTCAAAGAATCCATTACATAAATAAACATATACATACACACACACATACATACACACACACATACATACACACACACATACATACACACACACATACATACACACACACACACATACATAGACGCAACTCAAGCCAATAAAAGCGTGTTAAAATTGGGCCTAGGAGTGATATCTTACTGGTCGTGACTTATTTTTTATGTATATATTTTTGTTCTTCAGGTCCAAATACATCAGAGAAGGATTGGGTACCGTTTGTTTACATAGAGATGATGGATACAAAAATGATATTACACATCATGCCACCACCGAGTCATCTAAAAATAACAAATTACCACATACAAGTGAAATGGAAGCTCAACGACCATTCCCCGGATGAAATAAAACAAAATAAGACTATTCAAGTGAAAAATAGTACAGAAGACACTGTGTTTGACTACAGTCTGTTAAAAGAACCCGGATTGTATTACTTTGTTGTTATGCCTGTGTACGAAGGTTGCAAAGACAATCTTATGTCTTGTAGAAACGTATCAAGTCCAATAATTAATATCAGTAAGTATTCTTTGATTATAAATAATTATTTCCATTCGATGATATATAATTTTAAGCAGTGGCTTTGTTTGAGAGATATATACTCTGATTCTGACTATAATCAGCGTAGCAATACATAATGGAAAAATATTGCTTAAAAAGGCGGTTGTCTTTACTATAATTATTTATGGTCATCGGGCCTAAGTACAACTGTAACTGTAACTAAGCAATCTTAGTTCTAATGTAATATAGTGTAATAATACAAAGTCTATATTGAGTCCATATTGTACAATATGGGCTTATTACATAATATTACAATATAAACACATTTAAAAAAATGTTTAAATCTGTTTGTTCTTCATAATTACTTGAAAGTTCATTATTTATATAACGAAATGGAAAAATGGCATAGCACTAGTTTTCGTAATAAAACAAGATATTAGATATTGTCAAAATAAATTCATATTTTTACTTTGAACATACCAACAATATTCTATTCTTGCTTCTGTAAAATACGCAAAATGAAGATCTGCCAATATTTTGCCGTTTGTGCGATATTATGTAATGAAAGTTCTATTTCAGGTAGCCAGGTCCACCAATCAATGAACGTATGTATAGCGAGCATCGCAACACTTGTGGTCGCCGCTCTGTTCGCATATTACATAGTGCTGCGATTGATCCGACGCTACATTTGTAAAGACTACAGCCTTGCTATTGGTCAGTTAACATCATACGCTTTGCACACGTTAACTTTGTCAACTAACTAACTTACTAACTAACTAACTTTACGGCAAACAATTCCAGGGGATTTGGTAGCAGTCGTTATATCGAAGCGTTGTATTGAGGCTCATTATATTAAGATTACACTACATCAACGTTATTTTGTTTGCAATTAACACTTTCCCTGCGAGATACACAACTGCTGTGTATTACGCGGCGTAACTCGCATGCGGCTTGTACACACCTGTGTTGTATGTACTAATCTGTATGGATTACGGGCGAACAAAAGTGGTGTCTACCTTGGCGTAAAAGACTGAAGGCGGACATTACGTCTGTGTATTTGTAGATGATACACAGATGGTAAAAAATACAATATTTCAGTGACTTTCAGAGCATCTTCAGTTTAAAGAAATATGCTCCGGCTTAGTGCCGCCTCCCGTAACGTTGACCCGATCTAATATATGAGCTTCGTAGTCCAAATGCTAATGTTTAAGTATCGATGGAGTATCGATACGTTGTCAAATCTGTCGTGGCTAAAACTAGGTATACTATAGATACTGTCAATACTTTTATATAGGCAAGGATATAACAATATCGATAGTTTTATCGATATTGTGATTAGTTTTAAAGGTCAACTGTCAATCCATAGACTATAGGATAGTTATGCAACCTTGATGTCTTCTTGAAAATGTTTTTTTAAATACCTTACAACATAAGGCAGGAAGTATTTTAAAAGTCAAAACCTAATAACTAAAACATACTAAGCATGGACAGCTTTGTAACTACTGTACTTAATACTAAATTACAATTACTAACTTACTAAACACTTATATCTAAAGATATATAATTTCATTCTAATTCCCAGCTCTAGTCATGAATAATATAAATACAATATAACACTTGTACCTTATGTTTTGTTAACAAAATTTTACTTGTTACAGCTAACGAGATTCCCCCACCGACTAAGGTTTTAGTCATATATTCTCCTGAAAACCGGTTGCACGCTGAGTGTGTGGCATCGTTTGTTACTTACCTACGCTTTGAGTATGGCTTCGACGTGTTGTACGATGGGGATATATCCTCCACATCGCACGGAGACCCGTACATATGGGCAGAGGAGGCGATAAGACTAGCCACCCATGTTGTGTATGTAGTCGGGCCAGCGGAAGAAACAAATATATACAATAATATATATGATAAGCCAATCATAACAGCACATAAAGATGTTGACATTCTCCTACTGTCACTACTGAAGTCTACAAGAGTGTCACGTAAGCCTAAAGATGTGATGAATGTCTTCTTCGAACATTCCAACGGCCAGTTGCCAGTTGAGACCAGACACGACAAAGTATATTTCCTGCTTAAGGATTGGCAAAAGCTTATATCTCATTTGTCGCGATATTTGCTACCTAAGAAGCAGATTATGAGAACGGAGAAAGGCAGGTCCTTTTTGGAAGACTTAACGAGAGCCAAGAAACTGTTGGCTGATAAGAAAGATGATGTTATTGTTAGGTGTGAGAAAATGGGCTCCATTGAGAAGAAAGTGTTGTTGTAATTGTTTGTCAAGTCTTAACTGACTAAAGAACAAGTTCGGACATACATTGGGATGATGTTGACTGAATCAAAGTCTGGGAAATATTACTATCTGCCCTGGATCTGAGGCTGTTAAGGACCCTACTGTTTGAATGAATAGTTGCAAACAGGTAAGTTCATTGGTTGGTTATTTAACCTGTCTAAATCCATTTTGTTACGGCGTGCCCTGTTGATAAATATATGGGTGGTATGTTAAATATAATGTGAAAGGACAAGGAATTTAAATATCAGGACCATAGAAGGCAGAATTTAGAAGAAGAAGATTGTTTTGAAGCGATGTGGTTTAGAGAGTGGAGTGTTATTGACATTTGTATTACATAGCTACGTTAAGTCTTATGAAGTGTTTTCTACAAGATTGTTTGGATGGTGTTGGGAAGGAAATTCTAATTTCATAATTTAAAAATGATTAAAAGGAAAATATTGGAGTATTTCTTTGACATCCAAGTTTATTTTATTTTATAAATGGACTTCCCCTGATAATGTGATAACAGGCTAGAGTCACGGTTCAGAGGCCAACTGTTGGATACAGTTCTCTGTACATGTTAACATGGTCTCTGGTTTATACTATAAAAATATTTATAGTATAAACAGATTTGTTTATACTATAAATATTTTTGTAATATGTAGTAGACAAAATATTTTTTGGTCTTATATTGTATGAGACTTAATTAATGCATTTAAACAATGGCAAGGAAATACTTGATTCTGTGTTGTGATTATTAAATACTTTTTTTTACTCTATTTGATGACATTCATATCAGGAACAAAGAAATGCTTCGATATTTACAAAAAAAAAAATGTTATAATTGTAATTATTGTCAAAATATTTTTGTGGTTGTTTATAATTGTTGTTGCTGTTTGATTAACACACTAAAGTATTTCCTTATTGCTTATATTGGAAACGTTTCTATTACTAGTATTATTCTAGATTTTACTATTCATTTTCTTCACCTTTATACTAGAGCTATTCCACTTTTCCACATTAATTAATCTATAGTAACGCCTTATTAAAATGTTGAAAATGCATTTTTTATACTTACAAAATAACTCGATTGATTTCATGTTTGCAATTTTGATGTATTTATCTGTCCATTTTTCTATTACATTTTTGATGAGTAGTTCTTATAGAAATCTCCAGTTTCACTTTTAAACATAAATATAATGCCTGTATTAGCAACATTTCCTCTTGTCCTCATACCTTAAAGAATTATTATATACGTGTTATCTAAACTTATTACCTTTGTAAACGTTATGCATGCTAGCCATGGCCGGTCTTACTGTTGCTTATATTTTCAACATGACTGAATATATCATTGATTAATTCAGTGTATACTATCAATAATAATCCTGACATGTATTTTGGATTTATATTTTCATTTTTAAGAATTTCCATGGTCCGCTTTTGTCTCTTGTCGGAATGTTTCCTGACATTTGTAAATTGTAATCACATTTAATATTGTTAAATTGTTCGGTGTCACATCTTAATATATGCATAATTACTATATTATATTGGACTTGTATTAAATATTACTTTCACTAATTTAAGACCCGTTATGTAATTAAATTTCATGTAATCCCCGTTTAAGTAGATTTTGTGTGTAGATTTTAAACAATTTGAGTATATACCTTAACTTAACTGGAGTGACATATTGGTTGAGTTATGTGTTTTGGAAATTCTAATGTTAACACCGTGTAGTCGGGAAACGAGTAAATTCGACATATCCTTTTGTGCGCCAAGTTTTAAAACGGAAACTTGTAAAGAAGGGAGTCTAAACGGGTTTATCGTGGATTATCTATTGTTGACTGTACCCAATGTACCGAAAATTAAGAAAAACGCACGCGCTACGCCACCATTTGGTGGAAAATGCCCGACTACATTGTGTTAAGGCCACTGCATTTGCGATGGTATCAAAAATACAATTATAATTAAATGAAAAATATATAGAAATAGTTGAGGTACCTCGGCAATATAATGCCTGCAAAGTATACATTAAACTATGACAGTCAATATTGCTTGTATGATTCTTAAACCTTTGTCTAATAATATATGTTAAATTTATATCAAGACAAAATGTTAAAATATGTGTTACCGCTTCATCTATTACATTCAATATATTTAAATAGTTTAATGCTACGTACAACATTACTCAATATAATAATGATGTCCAAAGAAATCTTCTATCGTTGTAAATAACAAATGAAGTGGCCATACAGCTATACTGTACCTTTATACTTGCATCGTTAAACCTGATTCACACTGCAACAGTGCATATCCAATATGACTGACCGACTGTTGCAACGCGAATGAGATATTTGTATGTATCGTTACATTTATATACTTGTTGATCTCAATTCCAAACCTGTTGGAGTGAACGTGTTCTATTAATATACAGGATCTTTAAGCTCAATATTATATACCTTGTGATGTATTTTTGTAATATAAATATTGATAAATATGGTTGTTTCATTTTGATATCACGTGACTCAGATCTTTTTATATATATATTTTTTTTTATTGTGAAAGAGTAAGAAACGAGCATGCAGGTCACCTGGTGTTAAGTGGTCACTACAGCCCATGGACAACCACGTCCAATCTTAAATAGGGCAG
>DWON01002744.1:0-19757 GCA_018251015.1 Phocides pigmalion okeechobee
ATGTGAATGTAAGTTTGTTTGTTACGCTTTCACGCCAAAACTACTCAACCGATTATCATGAAACTTTGTACACATATTCGTAGAAATAAAAAAAGGTCACCGGATACTTTTCATTAAATAATATATGTATATAAAAAAATATTTTGCAGACATGATTGTTTGTCAAAAAAAATGAAAATCTAACAACTTTAAAGCCTTCAAACTAATATCTTATTAACTATAGCTTCAGATGTTTTGAATTTTTGTATATTTCATCTAATTTAGTTCTGTCACTTATAAGCAACACTAAAACTATTTCAATTTTTGAGGTTACGTACCTGATTATTTTTTAGTTATTACTCGCTGCAATGATCTTATATTTATTTAAGGGCACCAACGTGAGCGAAGTCGCGGGTAAAATCTAGTATATAATATAAGCATTTCACGAGCCAGATGCAAAGTTTGTTAATATCTCGGGCGATGACTCGTAAAACTGTGTTCCCATAAATCCATCATTAACAGGTGGTAGAACTACAACTCCCCCTGGGAAGTACCACTGCGGCTCTCGCAATCCGTCGAGAAGTAAGTCTTGTGCATCTGTTGAAGAGATGCGGTTACTGGCTACACTTAAAAGCGAGGCGACCGGCTCAGTTGTCAGGAGAAACACATCTACGTACGAGCTCAGATGGCATTTCAGTCCTATTTGATTCTGCATGTGGATGTCTATGGGCAGAAACCATTTAAAATCAGGTGGCTTGCATGCTCATTGGCTTCAATGAATATATCGCCATTAATACAGCTCTACAAATGACCTTCATAGCTGACCTTGACTTTTCTGATGAAGAGCAGAATATAAGTATAAAGAAATTAACTCTATACTATGAAGATCATCAGGATTGGTTAATATATATGTATCCATCCATCCATCCATCAGCCTTTACGCGTCTACTGCTGGATATAGGCCTCCCCCAGGTGCCACTCTGATCGGTTCTGTGCCTGCATCCAGCGGTTACCCGCTATCCTTATCAGGTTGTTGGTCCACCTGGTTTAGGGACGCCCTGAGCTCTTTTTGCTTAGACATCGTGCTCACTCGAGGACCTCTCTGTTCCGTCCGTGCGTCCGTCGAGCGCATGTACTTTATATAAATCACACAAACTTATTTTTTGGTCATTTACGGTTTAAGTGAAACTAAGTTCATAATAGTTCAGAGGACTACGATTGCTAATGCGGGAATGGAGCTAGAGTTCATAGAACCATGTCCCGTGGGCATGGACTCCCTTTAGATTAAAGACAGAACTACAGTTCGCTCAGGGTACCACTGCCGACCTCATAATCTATCGTTAAGCAGTTCTTGTGTTTCAGTTGGAGAGGTGCGGTTGCCGGCTATACTTTGAAACGAGGCGACTATCTTAGTCGTCAGGAGTTGCGACGCATCTACGTTCGAGCTCAGATATAATTTAGGTCGTGTTTGCGCTTGTACCTGGATGTCTATGGGCAGCAACTACTTAACATCGGGTGGCTTGCATGCTCGTTTGCTACTCTTCTTTCTTAAAAAAAATGTTTAGGTTAGCCTTTTATCAGAATTACTTTTAAGAATTCCATAATTGTAAATATAACAACAGTTTTAATCCTTCTAATTAAATTAAAGTTCATAATAATCAATATCATACTCAATAGCACGATAGTAAACCAAAAACAGTTTAAAAAATCAAATAAGATTAAAAAATCATTAACGTTCAAATCACGGACGAACACATTTTATTCATATAGATGTAGATAGCGTCCTAATGTGTGCGGAGTTAATTTATTTCTCTATTCCTATTAATGGTTCGTTTGGTACCTTGGAATGTGTGGACGCCCTAATAAAGAGTGCAACACATCGGCCGGACGGGTTGCAATCAGCATGTAAATGCTGCTCTCACTCGCCGAAGCTAACGTCGAATATTGATGGGGACATTATGATAATGCATGTATTTAAAATGTTGCTACTTGACTCGCCGCCGGTGTGCGTTCGGCTTAATTTTTTGTGCTCGGAACCAATAAGGTGTATAACCACGCTATTAGTTAAAGCTGGCATTCTTTTTTAAATTCGACGCAATGTACGATACGATTGTATTGATTGATTTATACAATTAAATGTTATTGTATTGTCTGTCTGTTATTTTCATAATTTCACAATGGTTTTATAAAAATGATTTATTTAATATTCCAATTTTTATAACGGGTTAAACCTATGTATATTGAACTAAAAGAAATGTGAGCAATGTCACTAAGCAGTGATTACGTATTTGTTCCGCTTGGATTTGAAAACTTGGGTTCGTGGGGTCCGAGTGCCAATTTTTTTTAACAAGTAGTCCCACGTTTAATTGATACCGCCAGTGACAAGAGGTTTGGTTCATATCGCGCAGAGAATTGCAGAGAATTGAGAGAAGAATTGAGAATTCCAGAGAACGCGGAAGCGCGTTCTTAGCACCATGCCGCATGGGCACGGACCCTATAGATTATTTAAGTGAGGTTTTTGTTATTATTAGTTTTAAGATTCTCATTATTGTAAAGGCATGAAATTTTAATTTATTATGAAATCGTGTTACTTTTTATTTGATAAATTATTTTTCGACTGTTGCAAACGCTACCCGAATAGACCTAACCGACAGAACCTAACGTGAATTAATAGAAAGACGAGCTTAATAAAATAAGCATAATTTTACAAATTATTTTTTTAAATAAGTAAAATTACATATTTACTTTTTTATGGCAGCAAACAAGTAGATGGAATCCGCTGGTGATACATGGTCAGTACGTAACATCTGTAACTATATACAGAACAGGAATTCCAGAATAAATTGATTACGGAATCTCATACAGGTATTCGTTACATAAAAATACAAAAGAAATATTATTATAAATAAATAAATAAATAAATAAATAAATAAATAAAAAGCCTTTTTATTTTCCTATAAACCTAAACTGTAACAATTATATATTCTAAACTCTATGTTAGTAGGTAACTCTAATTTCATTGTTAGTGTTATATATATATATTTAGTTTGTTTTTTTTATTTATATAGAACCCCTTTTGTTGGGTAAAGGCCTCCTAAATTCGTTACATAAAAAATACAAGAAAAATAAATATTATTTTTAAACTCAAAATAAATAAGTGCATGGTCATCACTACCCATGAACACCTGCAACTGTAATTTGAACAGATGTTCTATCTTAAGACAGTATTAAAAAGATATTCGCAACTCGTACAAAAATGTTGACGATGCAAGTAGACGAACATCGTAGACGACACGTGGTCGTAGATAATAAAATGTCTTAAGCATTGTACGATAAACTCTTATGGCTAATAGAGTTCTGAAAAGGATCTCGTTTGGGTGTTTTTACACGTATTGTTTATAGCACTAAATAGTTATCTGGCACTTGTATAGTAATAAATTTGTTGACTAAATGGCGAATGCCTGCCTCGCATTGTAATTTATATCATCTGTAGGTCTATACAAATAAATTAAAATGAATTGTTTATGTGTTTATCTTTAGTCTTAATAACATACTTACGTTTATAATGAGTTTTATCAACGATGTAATTTGAGGTTACTAGGAACTCATCACAGGGACATCTAGATGCAATATTTTAGTTTGAGGATTGTTGTTATTTATTTTATTTCATTATTTTAATGTATATATTTATTTATGTTATGTTGAGTTATTATTTTGGTTAAAAATGTTACTAAAATGTTTGTGATTCAATTTTATCATATTTAAATTCATGTTAATTATGAGTTTTGAGTGTTGTTAATTTGTTTTTTTAAACAATACATATACATTTTTATTTTTTTAATATTACGTTCACTTAATAATAATTTTTGTTTAATTACTTGTTCAAAATTTATGAATGTGTTTTATTATTGCCGATATTTTGTTTTATTATGTATTGTAATTGTTTAGAAAGTATAGCTACTATATTTTTTTCTAAATTTATCTGTTTTTTAACGCATTCTCTCCCCCAATTTTAAATGGAGGGGAAATTCTGATATACTATAACTTAAAACAGCTTACTTTTAACTAAAATATTTAATGCACTTTTTAATTATCGGATAGTTTCGATTACTTTAATCAAAGTACAGAACCCATCACTGTACGTAGTAGTACACACTTGACAGTCTTTCTTCTCAAATAATTAGGGTTCCCGATCGAAACCGGAAAATCTTTGAACAAGCTAGTAAGGTGGATCCATAAGCTGAGCTTGCGTAGCTATAAAATGAAATTCCCATCAGTAAGCAAACCACAAACGACCCGTCGTATACTGGTACCTTCCCCCAAGGGTATTTACGTTGTCATTACCGACCAGTGTACCTTGGTTCGGGGTTACGTGAGATCAAAAGGTGTGAAAGGTCTACTATAAATGGTTTGGGATAACGTTTCGATATAAACAGGAATGTCATCACATGAGACGAACGTCACATTTTGCGTGAAATCACGGAGTAAAAGGATGTCGAACATTTTGGTACTTTTGTTACGTTAATAAATGCTGAGTACGTGTTTGTCTACGTATATAAAGGTTCTGTAATTAACGTAAAGATGTTTGATATATCTTACAACTAAAGTTAATCTAATTACGTATCTATTCTATACGTATAATAAAACTGTAACTTATCACTGTCTGTACATAAAATTATAATGGGGTACCTTTATCAAACAAGAAAACCCAAAACAACTTTCCATTTTGTCTGTTTGCCTGTATGTTTTTATGTCTGTATGTTCGTGCACGTTAATCTCAGAAACGGATTGTCGCATTTGAACGCAGTTTCAGGATTATATTGTGATGGCCTTCACTTAAAATTTAGTGTTTTTTCATTTAAATCGGTCAACAAATAAAGAACTTATGTTAATTTATGTAACACTTGAAGGAAGTCGCAGGCAAAAGTTCGTCTTTACTATACGTAATAACTCACCCTTATAGTCCTTTATAAAGCAATTTTTAGGTTTTGGTTTATGGGATTTATAAACAAAAAACTACATTATCATCAACACACTGTATGTTGGGTACGGGTTTACATTTGAACTCCAGATTCCCTGAACTGAAGGGTAAACAGACAAATGAGCAAATAGACAAATAGGCAAACGGGCCAACAAACAGAAAGACATAGACTGAAGGACAGCCGGACAGACGAACTGACTAAACTATCAGACTGGTGGATAATGATCAGAAGGACAGATGGATAGTCGGACAAACAGACAGACATGAGCATGATAACAATTAGCCAAAAATACAGAGGAGAAGAGGCAAATCATTAGGCAGACGAAAGTCATTTTTATTCGCTTTCCATTCTCACGAGCTGTATATCACTGTAAGAAGGAAGGCTCGAGAGATAACAGTTAGTCATAAAAGATGCACTAAATTATTAATGGCACTAGTCTCACCACCGTGTACACTTGTGGTTCGGTTTGCCGACACATTGTATGAAAAATAGTCAAGTGAGTCGGAACGGGCACGGGGAAGGGTTCCATACTCAGAATATAGTAAACAAAATATACGCCATAAACTGCAAAGAGGGTGCAGGAACATGCATCGTGATGGATTCCGTAACCGTAAGGTAATAGAAATTATATCATACTACAGATAATCTGCGACTTTGGCCACCATTTATAAGCTTAGCATCCAGTTCCAAATTGACATTGACTCGTACATAACTCAGAAAAACCAAAATTTCGTAGCAAATTCACATTTAAATAACTTACTTCATTATACATACTCTTAAAAGATATACCATTGATTTAAACCCTAAACCCGAGAGAAGCTGGAATGCTACACTAGGATTGTACACAAATTCATCTCGTACAGACAGACGATATGCAAAATAGGTTCTGATCATTTCCATCATTAAACTTACTTCGCCGACCAAAGATCTACCTCGCCAATAACTTGTTCAATCGCAACATATATTTTACAGATAAACGCCAAGTTTAAACTCACGTACCGTGCTCTGTTCTTAAATTATCCTAATCTCGGAGCTGGATCAGAAGTTGATCTTTAACGAAGAAGCTTATAAAGTGCGTGTGGGTGGAACGAAACCCATTTGCCGTCACGTGACCATTTGCATATACGGTTGCATCTAAACTTACAACCAACGCCGAAGGACTCAGAAGTAACGCATACATATATTTAAATGCAAAGAGCAGCAAACGAGCTCGCAAGCTACCTGATGGTAAATAGCTGCACTCACATTGAACCTTGAATAAGGTGGAAGGTCTGTTAAAATCGTAGTAGACGCGTTACTCCTAAAGACTAGGATGCTTCGTCTATAAACTAGTAAGTAACGACACCTTTCCAACCGAAATACAAAAATTTCTTAAAGGCGGCTTAATTTGCAACCCCTCACTCAAAACGCATTAGTATGTCCTTCAAAGCACAAAAACAACCACGTAATTCAACCACGTACGGTCACCCATCCAAATTCCGACCACTCCCAACGTTGCTTAAATTTGTGGATCGGTCACATCTGCACAACTTCAATGGTCACTTTCAAATTACTATAATCTCTACGCGGATCAGTTGATCTTCAACGAATAAGCTAATATTATAGTGAACGTGTGGGTGTGACATGTAGCCTCGTGGTCACGTGATCATTATGCACAGAAGTCCATGACGATAAAACTTCAATTACATTACCTTTAGGCTTACAGTTAATTGTGCTTGGCTATCAAGAAGCCTACTCCAAGCTTTTAATATTGAAAATTCCTACGAAAATAGAACTAAGATTTGTAGTAATTAATCAGCTGTTCATTTTATTATATAACGGGTACTCACGATTAACGTTTTTTTGATTGGCGATATTTCGAACCAGTCGAATGGCTCGTGGTCACGGCAAAACTGCGGTGGCGGGGGTGTTCTCTCTGAATTGAATAAATTCCGCGATGATGTTCGTTTAAAATCGTGAATAATATAACAGCCTCTCATCTGGTCGTGTTTTCGTATTTCTAGTACAAACACTGAATTTTTCGAAATAACATGCGCTAGAAATTAATTCTCATTTGTTTTAACGGTAAATGTAAATCGTAAGAAAACTGCATGCTCGAGATTTTATAAAGATGTGTGCAGTCTATTACTACCAATCTCCATCTCTCTACAATCGTCTGTCTAGTGGTAACAAAAAGATGAAAATTTAAAAAATCATTAGAATTGAACTCAATAACATAATTTTTTATATGTTACCTTTTGTATGTTTTGTAGACCTAAGTAAGAAAACCAATTTTTTTGGAAAACGTAAAATAAAAATTCCCCTGTCTATCAATTTTGGAAGAAACCAATAATTAGTGTACTTTTGCAAAATTTACATTTTTTTCTAATTTACTAATCACATCTACTCTATAAAGAAAGAAAATAAACTTATTCTTAATTAAATTCATTTTTGTTTATTTCGAAATAAGCCTCTATCATTCTAAAGGTGCTATATGTTGTGATTTCTATAAAGCAGAAGATGAGGATATATACCTATATAAGATAAGATATAAATAGTAAGTGAGATATAAATAAAACATATAAACCAGGTTTTGTTGGTCGTATATTGAAATTACGCAGCGGAAGTCGCGAGTAAAAGCTCGTATTAATATAATATAAACAAATCACATTCATAAGTATTATATTAAGGCTTCTAACTGTACTCGGAGCTTTCTAAAACAAACTTGATTAGTCTGTCCAGTAATGCATTCGTATTTGATCACGATACAACGAATGGCATGACTGGAGCCCAGTTCCCATCAGTAGTCAGAAATACGACGTTACTCCACAAATAAGAAAACAAAATAAATTAACCGGTTGGGTTTTTGTTCTATTGATAGCGAACAGCGAGCACTCGGGAAAAGGGTTTTGGGAGTGTTTATTATTTATGGTCAGCATAGACAATCAAAAATTACTTTTATATAAGTCATAGAGATCGTTAAATTTTTTTATCATTATTAGTTTTATGCAATAGAATACTTTACGTATTATAATACAACATGCAATATGCAACAACAACTTGCAACATGCAACATGCGACATGCGACATGCGACGTGCGACATGCGACATGCGACATGCGACATGCAACAGCAACTTGCAACATGCACCGTGCAAAATATAACATCTTGCAACTACCAACAATATCATTTTTCCTTCACAAATAGCCCAATGCTGGGGGATAGTCATCTCTCAAAATAAGAAGACTAAGGCAATATCCGATCACACTAGACTTGTTTATGTGAAACAAATACCTGCATACATACAACCTCAAATCGGACAGAACCTGAGTTCGCATGTAGATGCGTAACTGCTACTGAGGACTAAAATTGTAGCTTCAATATAAAGTGTAGCTGCCAATCACACTTATCTAAACGAAACATACATTTTGCTTCTGTCATACTGTAAAGGCAACTGTGGTACCTCACCGGCGAATTATTCTACCACCTATAAAAATTGCTCTTTCCAAGATGATTTGCACTTTGCTTTCAAACATACCATACTTCTACTTGACTAATCAAACTGACTATACTGTGATTACGCACAACATCGACCGACACTGCAATAATCCTGTTAACCTTGACCTACACCTGTGACCTGGAAGTCATAAGATGTATAGATCTCATTAAATCAGTCTCAATAAACTATGCAGTCGTAAAATAAATTAAACATGTAGTGTGTAGGAGTTTCAAAAGTATTTCATACTTCAGTTTATAATACCTATATGTCATTTTTTGCAAATTTTGAATTAATTTATCTTATTGCCTTGGCAGAATTGTGTCGCGGATTAGAGCCACAGGCTACAGATGAAGCCAAACGGCGCACTTTTAATTTGTTTAGGTTAGGCTTTACTTTAGTTTTTAATGTATTCTACGTTAAAATTGTAATTTAAAAAAAATAAACGTGTACTTACTCGTATATAAGCACGTAAGAACTTTGCCGTGATAAAAATAATAATTGCATTCAAATAAAATTAAGTGAGCAAACTATCTGAATACAAATGTAATGTTATCTGTGGTCGACGCTCATTGATTGAGTAATAAAAATCACAAACCTGTGTTTTTACATAGATGGCGTTGTATACGATACTATAATTATAAATAATGTGTTACTTTATCACGTGTCACTTTGTACTACGCTAAAACAACACTAATCTGTTTTCAAAACTTGGCCAAAGAAGTATAAAAAACAAACAAAATAAATCATCGCGTAACTTTTTCCCGGTCCTAGTGAAACAATCTGTAATGTATCCATCGAATTGGATGTTAGTCACCTTAAATAAAACCCTAAATGTAACTATACAAGGTCTTTTTTCCAATGGTTGTGTTGTTAGATTAAGCTCGTATGCATTAAAATAATTGCAATGGGCAAGTCCCATGGTTAGGTTATTAAAAAAACATTAGACCGTGTCATATTAATTAGTTTAGAAGAATCGTGCGGTTTTAGATGTTAGTTGGTTCGTGCATTTAAATATCCTCTCGCTGTTTTTAATAAACATGATGGCTGGAAATGCCCGATCAGATAGCCTTTCTGCAACTCCGTTCATGAGCAGCATTGAGATTTGAATTTAGAATTATGTTAATTTGCGCTTACCTCATTCTGGATTTGATAACTTGAGTAGCCGCTAAGAGTATTATTGTAAGGTAATATGTATAACTGCTTTTAGAAGGTTTTTATTTTGCTGCGACTTATTTAACTTTTTTCTAAAAAAATATCAAAAAGTTGAAATGAAATTACCGAATCCCAAGAACTTTATGTAAACATAAGTTTTATAAATCTACTCTCAGTTTATGCAACTAAATTCTTAATTTATCAGTTAACATACATCCCAAATAAGACCGAATACTGTTTTTAATTCCAACGATATGAATTTCGTAACTATAAATATTTCTATATGAGAAACTAATAAAATGATGCGTTCAGTAATTGTTTAGAAATAGACACATCATGTGTCATAACCTCTATAATTAAAGACCATCTAAAAGTGACAGGTGTATTTCTGTCAGTTTATTCTGTTACGAATATAGAGCATAGATTATACGTGCTAATTAATACAGAACTACCATGAATTTCAAATGGTATCTACCGGCAATCAAAAATCTTTAATCAGTACATAGTAAAATGTTCCGTAATTGTTTAGAAATAGATGTGTCATAATCTCTATAATTAAAGACTATCTAAGAGTGACAGGTGTATTTCTATCAGCTTATTATGTTACGAATATAGAGCATAGATTATACATGTTAATTAATACAGAACTAAATTGAATTTCAAGCGGAAACATATTAATTAAATATAAATAGTGATCTCTATTCAGCGCAGGAATGTGACCTGTGTTTTTAGCACCGTGCATGGACTCCCTGTAGATTGTTTAGGGTAGGCTTATACTATAATTGATATTCCATGTTAGATACAGGTAAATTAATATTTTTTTAATTCGATTCGTCCATCAATGTGCTTTGCAATTCAAAGTAATATGTAAATATTAGGATCACTATTATTAAGACAAATTTTTGAGACTTTTAAGTAATGAATTTGTTTTCTACGATATTATGCGATGATGATTCCTATAAAATCTTTAAGAAATCTACGGTTGTATGGGAAGGATTTAAATCAAAAAGTCTAATCCCCTTTCGATTACAGAAACACGCATAATTTTTTTACCACTAATGGTCACCCAACCATTTCCCGACCGCGCTAGACGTTGCTTAACTTTGGCGATCGCGTACAATCCACACAAGTCACAACCCTGCGCGTTCGTCCCTCCTCTATAAATCACGCATCTATTCCTTATTGTGCCTACACAGAGCTACTACAAGGAACTTAATCTTTGCACACTATTATATATGATTAATGAGTAAGAAATATAATTTTTGATTAAAACAGACGTGTGCTCTCACCGTGAATACATCTCCTACGGAATATTTTAGGAAGCAAAGTAGTAAAGATTGAATGTAGTAAATAATTGACTGATCTCCCACGTACATTAACGGGGAAGTTAGGAGAGGGGTTAGTACAGGCGAAAATTTGTTTGTAATTTTGTGTAACGGGCGTTTAAAATTTTGCCTGTTTCTACGTAAGATTGGGAAAAATATCTGCCCAATTTTAATATTGTGGATTCCCTCCTAACAAAGCTAAAGTTACGCCTTAGCAGCTTTCTCGCTTTCATCTTACACTGTGATGAGATCGGTAACATAATATATAAATAAATAAATAAACATCATAAAATAAATAACTTATAATAAAGTATTATATTTGTTATGCTATTTACTTTTTCACCTTAGTGTTTGAAGCGATGTAATGTTTACCTTTTTATAATGTAAAAAATATCTATAGGCGTCGTATGTCTTCAGCGTTTCGCAGAATAAAACTTGTCTACTTATTGGCAGATATTTTTTATTTTATTTATGCCTGCCCTCACGTAGGCTTCAAATTTGGTTATTACAGATTTTCTAACAGAAATGAGTTCTCGTGTAATCTTGTGTCCCCGTAACTTTAAATTTACATTATTTTTTTATTTTCAAATCGATCAAAATGAAACACTAAATGTTAGTGAAGGTGAACAACAACATCAATTTTGGTTCTATAGCGTTAAAAAAGGCTCCTACTAATAGCTAAAAAAAATCGTTACAATTTTATTACTTATATAGACAGCTTATTATTGTATTAAATAACTGGTTGTATCCGAAACGTAATTGTCAACTAAATAAAAAATAAAACAATCTTACAGGGTTCTCTTTTTAAAAATAAAATTTATAAGTTGTCTGTGAAGACAAATGACGTGCATGTGTATATTTTGTTTTTAATCTGTGGTGCCTCGCTTCCCGTCTTTGTTTCGTGGTTATGACAAAAAGAAAAAAACTTATGACTAATTAGAGAAATGAGAATGATTAATATCTTTTAGCATGTGCTTTATTAACATAACGTGCGGCCGACGGTAAAATGCTACAAGTAAAAATGTAATATTAATTCTATTAAATTATATACTTACTTGAGAAACAAATTGATTATGTTAGTGAGTAGTTTTCTAGAAATATAGATGTTTTGGGAGCTTATTAGAATATATTTTTCGTAGCCATACAGTCAAGGGTAAAATATGTTTATCCTACATACAAAGTCAACATTTTTCAAAAGTTAATTCCGATACTTATACCAGTCAATGCAGATGATAGAACAATAGATAGACCCCGGAGATAATTGAAGTATCGTCTTATCAGTTGGAGACAAGGGTTCGCCGGCCACGCTTACAAACGAGGCGACCATCTCAGTCCTCAAGAGCAGCAACGCATCTATGCATGACGTCAGACAAAACTTTAGTCTTGTCTGAAGTTGGATATAGATAGATGTTCACGGGCTACAGACACTATTTAATATGAGGTGTCCTGTACACCCTTAGTACTTTTCCAAGATTAAAAAATGATTAATCTGTATGTATTATATTTATTATATATATTTATCAGTTGTACTATGATACCAAAATATTGGTTCTAATTAGTTTGGGATCAGATGGATGTGTGTAATGTGTCCTGAGATTTTTATTAAGAAAAACATATATGTACGGTTTACTTTGTAGAAAATATTAGGTCACATGAAGTTCTGATAAGCTTTCCTGTTTGAGATAGGATGTAGATGGACAAGGACTGTAGTGCCTGCATAACATCAGATAGCCTGCACGCTCGTTTGCTACTCTACCATAGAAATACACTGTCTGCGAAGATCATGATCACCTTGATCATGAAGACCAAACATCAACAATACCCTTTTTTTGTAAATTTTAAGTAAACAAAAATTTTCAAAATTTTGCGAAATGACGCAGATAAATGCGATGAATGAGTTCTATCCCAGCAAACTCATCTACTAGGATGACATAATTCGTAAAAGATGTTTACAATGTGAATTAGGTGCGACATTACGGTAGGTACACAATCTCAAAGTACTAGGATGACATAACTTGTAAGGAGTTCATCCGTTCAGTGTAATGGTATCCTAAGTGATTACTGAGTGGGCTTGGGAGCACGCGACGCTGTCGTCGCGAGGGGCGGGGCTTATGATTAATTGTTTCGGCTCACGCTTCGACCGACTATACACATTGTGCGAATTTATGAGGCTTGTGGGCACACAAGCTTATTAGGCGATACAATTATATTTATTAGGTTCAACCCCCTGAGTGCAAGTTGGGTTTTGTATTTCAACTAACATGCAAATTTTTGGCGCGACTTGGGGATATGACCGATCCCTATGCCGTGACAGTAAACGGGTTGACACTCAGTTTTATGCCATTATGCCACTTTCAGCAACTACGTTTCTTTAATTGCATAAAAATTTTGTGTCGAAAAATAATTATAATAATCATGCTCATACTTATATGCCTAACCTAAACAATCTTAAGAGAGTCCGTGTCCATGAGGCATGGTTCCAGGAATTCTAGCTTTTGCATCAAGTGGCTGAACACCCTTCCATTTGTCAACCTGGGAACACTGTTCGAGTGGCAACTTCTGCATTCCTGACGGTCTTAGGTTGTGAAATAAGCGTTTATGTTCCGCCTAGCTTTGAAATCTTTAGACCATGGGGTCTGATCGTAGGTGAAAAGGCTGCTCAAATCTCATGCAGAAAATAGTGTTCGCAATTACTCAGTCCTCTTATCAGCGGCACCAGCGGAAATACGGCTAGTATTCTTTATACCATGCCGGATGAATACGGACTCCCTTTAGGTTGTTTAGGATAAGTTTTGATTATAATTAGTTTTAAGGTATTCCATGTTACATTTGTAATTAATAACATTAAAAATTATTTCCAAAAAAATAACGAAAATACATTAAATGACTGTCTATCACACATGTCTTTGCCGTTAAAAGGATCACGTCAATTTATTTTACGGCACAAAAAGATTGAATCCACTTAACAAAGCAAAAGATAATTGTAAAGATAAGTTTGGAAATGTTTTAATTTGCCCGTAAAGGTTAATTATTACTTGCATCGACATCCTAAAGTTAAGTACTTGTTTTAAATAATGGCGGGTACTTACGAAATCCGAAACGGTTTTTGTTATCAAAAATTTGGAAATGCAACGTTAAATAAGCTAATGTGGTGCTTAAAATACGCGACGATTTCTGGATTGGATATATTTAAAATGGGGTAACATGGGAAATTTATCCCGACGACTCCTTGATACAAATTAAAAAGCTGTATCCTAGTAATTGTGTTTTTGTGTCAACATAAAGGCTACAAAATGAAATAAGTTTAATTCATTCGGCGAAGCAGATTTCGAGTGATCCGTAGATGGACAGAAGATGGACAGAAAACAGACATTGTTATTATTGCGTACTTGGTGTATGTATCGATACCAATGGTTATTAATAGTGCACTAGTTAATAACAAGATTTTCCGAAATCTATGGTGCCTCCCTACCTACCTTTTTTATTATGAAAGAGTAAGAAACGGGCATGCACGGCCACTTGATGTTAACCAGTCACTGCAGCCCATGGACAACCACGTCCAATCTCAAATAGAACAGAAGTTCTATTTAAGGATGGACGCGGATGCGTTCCTAGTCTTGAGGGCTAAGATGATCGCCTCCAATAATGTGTATCCGACAACAATATATAATTTATAATGTATAGATTTACTATATATACCATTACCCTTTATACGACCATAACTTTTATAAACTTTATTTTACTGGCAAATACTACTAGTGGACATTTTCTAAATACGCAGTCACTAAAATTTATTTATAAGGACACCTGTGGATTTAAAATATCAGCTGCAATTTTTTTTCTCAAACGCGCCAACAACTTGTAATGAGGGACATTTGGTTAATTAAATACATTCGTTAGCTTAACGTTAATTAATGGAATTAATTCAGGACGCGGCTTATTACATTTAGTTTATTTTTTAGGATATTAACTTTGTATATAATATAAGGTGTAATTAGAAGTGAGTTAGTTTGGAGGATGTTGCCATTTTCTAAATTGTGAGTTTAAACTAATATTATCGTGTAATTTATACATTTAACTGTGTACTGAATACTCACCATTAACGATTTAAATTATCAATATTCCGAACTTGTTGAATGGCCCGTGGTCACGGCTAATCTACCCAAATATAGATAATCGATAATCGATAATCGATAATCGATAATCGATAATCGATAATCGAAAAAATGGTAAAAATATGTTCTAAAGTTGTAATGCTTGCGTACATTTATGTGTATGTAGATACGTCGCTACTCCCGAGGACCACGATATGCTCCTACCTGAGTATACCTGGAAACGACAGTTCTCCAACTAAAATACAAGAATTGCTTCACAGTAAGTAATGATGGCGGTGATATCTCCCCCGTCCGCATTTACTTGTACCATCTATATATTATCCTCTGTTTGTCTAAGCCAGCTAATCTTGTAATAGATCTTAGAACTTTCGCACTAACGAAGAGAGAGACATAAAAAGATAAAATTCTACAGATGAATCTGTATTTATCGCCACGTAGATGATATGAAGATAACTGATAGATATCGTCGAACGTTCGATGGGTGGTGGTCATTAATATTAATGGCGGATTGTGTAATCCAGGTTTTTATGCCATGCAGAGGAATTTAAGCGGATAATTATTACTTAGAATGTAATAGATGATTCTAAAAGTGCGACAAACCAATTTTCAACTTTAAGTTATTAATCGTAGGAATTATAATCAACTGAAAAATAAATTATCTAAAGATGGCTCTTTGTTGATCAAGAAACAACTTTAAAACTATTTTAATAAAGGTTACGTAAAGTTACGTGCGTAGTGTAAAGTACGGTCAGCACGATTTGTTATTTTGTTTACGCCTAGAGTGCCAATAAAAATACTGTATTCAAAGTAACTTAAAAAAAAGAAATTATTTAATAGGAATGTTGCTTAAATCGTTTTTTTTGCAGTTCATGATTATTTGCCTCGTAATACATCGACGTCTTGATGTAGCAATATTAAAAAAAAACGTTGGACCGATGACTTCAAAAAATCGATTCAACCCACATTTTATTAATATGATATGTTACTTTATAATGAAATTGAACTCAAAAGAGTCCTTTATATTTCTGATAATATGGTTAATTATTATTAATAATAGTCCCTCATCTGCACAAATGCCGTACATTTATTAACATCTGCCAAATTTCGCGGCAATAAAAATGTAACATGGCTGCTATCAACAGTCGAGCGACTCACATTCTATTAAAATTATATCTTACTTTATTGTGACATTGATGTAGTTTTTCTCTGGTTATATAAGTAAATTATTATGAATAATTAATTATTATGCCACATCTTGACAAATGTGGAATATTTAATAACATCTGTCAAAAATTCGCGCCATTGCAAACATGGCTGTTATCAGCAGTTGACTTCATTTATTATTTGATTATTGAAAATATGGTATAGTTATGCAATAAAAAGAAACCTTTCGAAAATAGATGATTTTTTGGAAGTAAAATATACTATGGTTTGCATTTTATTTAATATATAATCTGTTGATATATCATTGGCAATTGAATTATTGAATATATTTATCTACATATTTTCCCGCTAAATTCCATTCTAGTGACTTAGTTCTAAGATCTGGAGGTACCGTCGTGCGTCTGCCATGCTAAACCTAAGTGAATAAAGAAACGGTCTATATAAAACTCAGTCTATATAATTCTATAATTAATACTAAAGACTTCAAATTCCCAGCATATTAACTATTCGAGAATGTACGTTTTTTTTAATGAACACGCACTTTTAAACACTATTTAACTATTGTTTTTACGGAGTGATAGAAAAATAGATGTGCATAGGAACGCGGCCCGCTGTCTAGTGAACTTTAACGATAAAAATGTAAACAATTGGAAATTAAAAGAGTATTGTAATCAAAAGGCACTTGAGGCTTCATTTAATATATAGGTTTAAATTATTATATTAGCAGTCGTTTCTGACATGAACTATGTTGACCAAACAAGAGACTGTTAGAGAAGGGATGGAACCAAAAGGTTTTTACCCTTTGAGGGCACACGGTACACATGCCCAGGTCTCCGATCCTCACGGGATCCAAAAGGCCATTGACCTTTAAAAACAATAAATTATGTACGTTTTCAAAAACAAAAAGTTTTTTTTTCACCAACTTCTATAAATGGGTTAGGTTATCAATTCGTCGAAGTCTTTTCATATGTGATCAGCGGTTATTCTATACCTATTACCTAAATACCTAAATACCGTCAAATGTTTAAATTTAAATGTTGATCATTTAGTTACTCACATTTTCATTTTTTTAACTGTATTAATAAAATGTTCTCTACATTTTAATATAAAAGATTTAAAAGTAAAAAAAGCCACTATAGTAGACTTATTACTTTTTTTATTATTAGGATTTATAATTTATGTGTGCCTGTGTTTCGGCACTCAAAAACAACCCAGAGAGAACCATAGAGCAGCAAATCGATTTTCATAAATCTGACATCAAGTGGATTGAAGTGCATTGACATTTGCTGCATTACTCGTATCCAACTGAATAATTTATTTGTACCTTTCCCTTTATTTGAATGGCAGTTTTCTTTAACAGTATCTCCTTACTAGATACCGGAACCGTTTTTGCTGACCATACAGGGCGCAATTTATCTGTCAAACTGTAGTGATGTATTGGTGAATACTCCAGTCCACCAGTCTATTGTATCAGGGTTGGGCTGTTACGTGAATCATCCAGTTTTTGTGAGAGTGACTACGATTTTGCTTAATATGGATTGATTGATAGGCTTACTTTTTGTTACGTAGATTTTTGTAGTAGAAGTAATGAGTGGATTAATCTAAAGATAAATCGTGCCGTACGTGGACATCTGTCACTGGTTGAGCTGTGGTTTAACCGAGAAGGTACCACCGCCAACAATCGGCCCTGAAACAATTCTTGTGCTTCGTTTCGTGTGGAGAGAAATATGATTTTCAACAAATATCATTAATTTTAAACGTGGGAAATAATTATAGTTCGACCGGGAAGGTACCACCACCGCCCTCATATTTTACCGTAAAACATTACTTGTGTTTCGGTTGGTGAGGCGCGATTGCCGGCTACAATGTGAAGCACCGCGACTATCTTAGTCCTCAGGAGTAGCAACGCATTTACTTGCGAACTCAGATAGGATTTCTGTCGTGTTTGTGGTTGTACGTAGATGTCTATGGGCTGCGACTACTTAACATAAAGTAGTTTGAATGCTAATTTGCTACTCTTCTCACGTATAAAACATCGCGGAATTAATACATTTTACAACTTGACGCATATTCTTGATTAACGCTTTTTAATTGCTTATATTTCGATATTGGCATATCAAATTCGTTCTTGAGAATCCATCATAATATAGTAAAATGAAAAAAAAGAGTTATCAGAGAGACAGAGATATTTCTGACTATAATTACAAGCGAGACGCCATTTTGAGCTTTAGGAAATGCTATGTATCTACGTACGATTTTATTTTTCAAAAATATGCCATATCCACATTTTTATGCCTGGTAACACATGTCTTCATTAACCTGCTACAAATGTACAATCACCAATTTCATGGTACATTAATGGTGGACCACCACTTATAATGGGAACGCATTATCGACGTTACCACCATGTAGCAAATTGATAGCCGTAGGATAGTCGCAATACAACATGAGCAGAAAACATTGTTTTGCATTGTTATTGAGTGTGTTTGCCAATTGGATGGGTGACCGGTAGTAATAAATTTCGCGTTTCCATTTTTTTTATGTAACAAGAGTAGCAAACGAGCATGCAAACTATCTAATGTTAAGTAGTCACAGTCCATAGACATCTACATAGCGCCACTACCACGACCAAAATTCTATCTGAGCTCGAACGTAGATACGTTACTTCTGAGGACTAATATGGTCGCCTCGCTTCAACTGTACTCGCCGGCAACCGCACCTCTCCAACCGAAACACAATTAATGTTATACTTATAAGGGCGGAGCTAAATCTCGATTTTTATCGAAAGATTTGAAAAACCATTTTGAAAAGCATTTAAAAACCTTGCAGGCTCTATGGGTTGTTTGAAGACGTAAAATTGACGAATTACTCGCTAATGCGTATTTCCAACAAGAAATCTTGGATTGGTAAAGTTCGATCCAAGCTTTTCCAGTTCTGGAGAGAAATCGGTGATTAACAATGGAACATGAAAATAATTTAATCCAAAGCAGTTTTCTATGCAGTAATTTTTGTATAGGAATTTCTGATGGTTTTTTTCTTCCGATCACCCTTAGTCAACGGGGCGCTCAAAACCGATGAAATGAGTTTACATTGTAACATTGTCATTCTTTAAGTGTATAAATTTCTTATAATAGAAAAAAAAAATTGAATAATTTTAGTAAACTATTCGATACAACGATTATTAAATACATAAAACATTCCTAGAACAAGTTTTTATTCGAAAAAGGTGTTGCAAAACTTTACAAGTGCAAAATTTAACTTAACACTTTCACCGGCCACTGTTATCAGCACATTTAATACATAGGGCGTAACGAAACAGCGTAACTGTGAGGCGGTTATTCAATTACACTACACCTTTGACTTTTAACACTTCGACTGCAGCGGTCATATGTACATATATCAGATTGGGTCTGCGTTGCGGGAAGCGACACTCAACTGGACTATTTCTATTTTTATTAATTGTGAAAGAGTAAGAAACGGGCATGTAGGCCACCTGATGTTAAGTGGTCACTGCAGCCTGTGGACAACCACGTCCAATCTCAAATAGAACAGAAGTTCTATTT